>CM031242.1:972719436-972835157 GCA_018340775.1 Taxus wallichiana var. yunnanensis
ATGAGTTGGAGTTGAGGATGTGTGATAGGGCATTCCACTTGGATCCACCTCATCCTCTTCTCTTCCCCTCTCTACTATATTAGAATTCATTTTATTATTTGGGGTTACACTCTTTTGGTTTTTTGTACTTTTGCATACTTCTTTTTTAAAGGAAAATTATTTTGTATTTGGAGCTCTTGCTTTTAAAGAAAGTGGAAAATTTTTCGGACCTACGTGTTTTGTTGATATTGGGCTATTTTTGCATTAGAAAGCTTCTTTGTTTGGAACTTGAAAAAAACTCCATTATGGAGAGTAAAGGCTTAGCTCTTGGAAATTTTCTCCTTTTATTTATATACATATGTGAATGGATTTGAATGTTTGAATGTGTTGTTTTATTTGTTGGCTAAGTTGGGTAGAATGGCCTCTCTCTGAGACGGTGTAGGAGAAGACTATGGGAATTTTGTAGGAGACATAAGCATTTTGAGGAGGTATAAGTGTGGAGGAAATTTGGATTCGGGTTTCACAGCAAATAAATATCTTGCATTTCTTTACTTTTTATGAGGTGCCATAAGAGGTTGAGAGGCATAAGGAAATGTGGAGGAAAAGGAGTACTTGGGAGAGGCATAAGGGCATGTTCAGGGATTTGGGAAATGATATATATTTTGGTGGTTTGTTCTCATGTGGTGATAGCCATTTTCCCCTTGGGAGGCATTCATTAGCATCCCCATGATTCTTGCTCCTTTAGCTTGCAGCTGATGAAGCGTGGTATTGTTTGTTATCTTTTTCTATGGTTTGCAAACTACAGTTTTGTTTGGGTACATGTTTTGAATGAGAAATATGTCTTTGTGTTATGGAAACTTATGTTGTTTCCATGTGTTGAAAACATTTATAATTTTAATTTGGTTGGGGCTCGGGCGATGAAGAAGGATGACTTATCCTTTTCATTGAATGTCTTGTAGTTAGGTGGAAGTGTTACCTTTCCCCATGTTGTGTTTTGATAAAATGGAAATAAAGAAAAATGGAGGATATTCATGTTGCTGTTTTGGAGTAGAGGGAAAAGAAAATATTGATAGTCCTTGTTGAGATTATTACTTATTATAACCCCTCCCACTTTGAAGTGCATGAACTTGTACATTATGTGTGATGGAAATATGGTTTGTATGGGCTATGAAAGTTGTAAATTGAATTGTGAAGGAGAGATATACTCTCTGTTATCTATTTTTGAATAAATGTGGAAGAGAATTATATTCTTTATATTGTAATTGAGGAAAGAATACAAAGTTAAGCAGGTCCAACTTGTAAAAACTAATTTTGTAAACCATTTTAGCTACTTGATGTGGATGACAATTTAATACACATTTTGTGTTTGAAGAGTTCTTATGTTTTGGAAATAAAATTCCTTTTGAATATGAAAGAAATTTACTCTTTATTTTTTTTTTTTTGTAAAAAGGAATGTAATGAGAAAGAGTTGTGATTGTAAAGTTGTAATTGATATATATAAATAGAATTGGTTACTTTGTTTAAATGATATTGCTTTCATTGGAAATATGATTTTGAATGTAATTTGAGGAATCAACTGATAGAAAGGCGAAAAACTTAATACGTGCTGAAGGAAATGTCATAATGCTTCATTCTTTAGAAATGAAAGTTTTGAAAATTTGAATTGTAATTTGGCATTTTGAATACGTTGATTGAATCAACTTAATGAGTTAGATTGGATGCTGAAATGATTTCTAATACTTAGAAGATGTTAAATGGAAAATAGATCCTTTGAATTATATATATACATTAGATGTTTTCCAAGTGGAAAATGTTTTATCAAAATGCACGCAGATCGACCCTACAAAATCGAAAAGACAAAATAAAATATCAAATTTTATTTATAGAGTTCAAAATGACCCCAAACATACCAAAATACTTATGAAATATTTATAAGAACATTTCAAATTAGGAAAAAGAAAAATTGTAGAGCTTCTTATTTGTATAAAATTGATAAATTTAAAAATACAAATCAATCCATAAACTTAACACTTACAATCATCCTAAAATATTCCAGTAAAATCCTCATTGCATAATTTGGCAAATGGAAAAAGGAATTAACGACAAAAATTTGAAAAAAATTAGTAAGTTAAAAATACCAGAGTTCACTTTCTAAGTGATAGAAAGGCGTTTTCTCAAAAATAACCATTTAAAATTTATTAAAATAAAAATTCCTAAGGTTTTGTACAAAGTGGACGTCGAGAACTTTCCGAGAAAGTCCTAGTTTGCCCAGAAAACCTAGTTCTAATTAAGAAATTTATGGCCTTATGAAGTTTTTACTTCATTTGGGCTCAAAATAATATAATTATCAAATTTTAAATGAATAAAATATTCTTAGGTGGACAGTGGGCTAAAACTTTATTTTTTTGCTTTTTTTCCCAAAGGTGCAAAGTCATTAAAGTTTCCAGCCGCTCACTTAATCAAGTAAGCCTTCATTTTGTTTAAAAATGATCTAAGTCCAAAAAGTTAATTTGGAAATTTTTCCTCTTCGGCCCACCATTGCAGCCCGCAGACCAATCATTGAACGAGAAGTGGCTTTATTGGGTGTCGATGGAGGATCATATTAGTTTTAACCTTAAGCACTTTCAAAAATAAATTTGTAAAAATTTAAAAGTTTTACCCGTAGCACCACTAGCCTGCAGGTAATCAAGTGTTGCCACGTGGCTTCACGAGGCATCGAGGAGGAGTGGATATTTTTAGCCTTAACACTTTAGGAAAACTTTTGGAAAAATTTCCAAATTATCCCCACCCAATGACCAGGCAAAATCAGCAACGGTTGGCGACACGTGGCATCTTCTCGTTTCGATAGAGGCACGGGTTCCCTCGTCCTTTTTTTCCATTCCTTTGGAATTTTCAAATTTTCAAATATTCCTCTCCTGACCTGCTGAACCGCAGCAAATAAGGAGCTGCCATGGCAAGCTTCCACCCAGGCATCGGAAGAGGTGCGGGTGTAAAGTTTTCTTTGTCCTAAAAAGGGAAAACATGTTAAATGCCTTCCTGCTCTGCCGACTCCGCATCTGGGAAAAGTTTTCTTCTGTGACTCCACCAGTCCACTCTTGTCCTCCTGCGGTGAATTTTCTCTCCGATGTCTGCGAGGCACGAGGTTGAGGGAAAATTTTCCTCCTCGGAGCCACTGCGCAGGGCTCGCTCTTGGGAAAATTTTCACCCTTTTTCATTGGGTCATAACTTTAGGAACTATGAGGAGTTAGGAGGAGTTCTTTATATCTGCTTTGGAAAGGTGAGGAAATTCCCTATCTAATTGGAGTGTTTTCTAGGAAGTTTTAATTGTGTTAATCATAGGAAAAATCAAATTTAATCTTTAATCGAGTTCTTGGAGTGGGTAAGTAAGAATTTACTCATTGGATTTTAAATATGTATTCTTTTCACCCAATGTAATTAAACATTTCTCTTGTCTTAGATATTATGGAATAAAATACCTTGGGTATTTAATTATTTTTGTCCCTTAACCCAAAATTTTAATCGGGAATATTTAGCTAAAATGTCATGTAATCGGTGATTAAATTAATCCGTAAGGAGATTTGAGCTAGGTGTTGACTTATCACGCTTGTTGCTTTATAATTTGGAATTAGTAATTATTATAATGGGAAAATTTATCAGTTGAATTTAATTGTCCTTGAGACTTTGGTTGTTAACACTTTAAAAAAATTATTCCATAATTTTCTAACTAAACCTAGGTTGTTCTTGGGTCTCAAGTGGGAGATTTTAGCTTGGGTGTTACATCATACATGTAATTAAACCTCATTGAAGATGTCAAGAGTTATCAAAATCAATGATTTTACATCATATTTTTCATACTTTGTTCTTTTCATTATTGTTAGTTGAACACATCACATTTTCCTTACAATTTTCCATAGTTCTTCAAATTTAGGTTTTGCTCTTATTCATTTTATAGGTGGCATATTTTAGTCCTTCGAGAAAATGAGCATTAGAATAAAATAAATTCAAATAATACATGATCCAAGAAATAAATTTTATTATTGTAATCGAAGTAAAAACCTTTGCAGGATGAAAAAGTGAAAGAAAGTGATCTTGGTATACTGTGCATTAGCACGAGGACATGATCATGGTGGTGTTCTATCTAACATTCATTATCTACATCATATGCTTTTTTCAAGCTTGGCACACATTTTCTCTACTCACGGAATTGCATGTCGAATAAGAACTAATCAAGCGATTCTTAATGCACTATGTCCTATAATCGCATGACTTTATAATGTTATGGATACTTATTACCTAATTTAAAAAAAAATTATGGCTACCTAATAAACCCAACCTATTACCTAATTTTATAATAAAATGACTAAAGTGGCCACTCTAAATACATTGAAAATGGAAGCTCAATGACTATTAGGTCCGAGTCATACCTTAATTTGAATAGGTCTCCCAAATTTAACCATTGAGAAAAGGAAGTGGATTCCTCTTTCTTTAGACATCTCACATATACGGGAAGGGATTTTTAAAAAAGGATGTAGATGACAATTTCAAGGAGTTAATGATAGAATCTTTACTCAATAATCTAGAACATAAATATCTTTGAGATGAATAAAATGAGCAGACTAGTGGAAAGTGCAATTAATTTGATTGGTGCGACTTTGAAGGAATCAAGTCTCCTATCGATGAACAATAAAATTTATGTATTTGCCAAGTATCTCGGAAAAGGTGGAAATCATTGCTTCGAATGAAGGAGATGATGGATGGACATGTGTTAAAAATAAAATTCCACATATAGTTAATCCCACCATGACCCGAAGTTGTGGTAGGAAATTTAGATGTACTCTCTCGGTTTATGTTTCTAATGAATATAGTTCGAGTTTCTTTTGGATTTATTGGTTCTAGACCTCTCTGAACTAGTCCTTCTATTGTTGTAGTGTTGTTTTTCTTAGGCTTCTTGTTGGCATTTGTGCTCTACTTTTCATTTATTTCTATTTCTTGTTATTTGGCCTTTCAATTTGGTGTGCATACCTCATGTAATATATAGATTTTGAGGCTCTTTATTATTAAGGTATGGTCCCCTTCAAAACCATTTACCAATAATAAATAAAAATTCAAATAACAATGTATTAATTTATGTCAACACTTTTTTAATAAACATCTTCCTCTCTTTAGACGATAAAAAATTGACATACTCACACAAAATTTCCACTTTATGGGGCTTGAAATAGCTAGTTAAAAATAGATTGAATAATCTAATTTTTAATGTGTGATAGCTAATTAAATGACATAAAATATATCTTCCGTGCAAAAATATGATACTTCCTATTTTTAAGATTACATATTTAACAATAATAAATCCCAAGATTAGGAAATCTACTACTTGTTCAAGATCTACTTTGAGGTTTAACTTAAGTTTCTTATGTAGACTACATTAGAATACATTGAATTTAAGTTATACAAGCTTTAAATTCATTATCAATATAACCCATGTTTAGAATAGGAAGCTTCATCATATTATTTACTTCTTTTATCAAGTAATGGAACTCTATTATAGAGAAATTTAGCATTTTCCTTTAAATTTAAACTTTCTCCACTTTCCTATTTGCAAAAGTAAAAAATACATAACATATTATGTATGTGTAGCCATATCTTCCTCAAGAAAGCTAACATTGAGAGTTGGAAATGAATACATGCAATTGTTTATCAAATAAGGACTTCGAAATTAACCTTGCCTTATGGATGATGCATAGAGTTAATTTGAGCTTCAACTAATAATTGGGTAGTCTTCTCATCTATACCTCCTATCTCATATTTTTTTTTCGCATTTTGGTCATCCAATCAGCTAATTATTTTAAAATGTTTATCATGTAGATATTTCCTCTATTCAAGTCCTATATTTTGATTTGTAATACTTTGAGAAAATGACTTGTTTATGAAAGATAGTAGCTTTTACATCATGGAATTTATCCTGGTCATAATTTTGTGTTGGCATTATACATGTTGTATAAATTTATCTACTATATATTGATGAATTTGTAAAAAAACTAATATCTTATACAAATTTCTCAATTCCATTTTACACATTGGGAAAAGTGTTCTCTAGCATAGTGAATTTCTTACTAGAATGAATAACATTAAGCCAAGCCTTTATTATCTTCAAAAATAAGTTTTCATTTGTCGAGTGGCGTCGATAAGCGGCGACTAGGGTCTTTATCCATGACATATTCCCCAATGTGTTCTTTCTTGGAAATCCTCAAACTGTCCTCCTCTATTTCTTGGTAGATAAGAGTAGTTATTTACGAAAAATTCGTATTTGTGACCCTCTTAAGAGTGTTAGTGGGAGTCTCATACTTTAGCTACACCTTTTCATCTTCAAGTTGTTTCATTATATAAGTCATTAATTTTTTCCCAAAAGGAGGATTCCATTTTCCTTCTAGAGTAGTAAATGCAATCGTGGAAATGGAAGGAAAGATAAAAGAAGGCATTACAACTTTTTGAAAGATGATTTTTGTCAAAGTTAAGTTTGATAAACATGAAAATATCTGATAGGGACAAAGAGATGGCTCATGAAATGCTATGAGACCATAGGAGAATGAAAAGAAGAAACGTAAATGAGAGAGAGAGAGAGAGAGAGATTTTGAAGGAGTCATAGATGCATGCATGGTAAAATTCTTGGGACATATATGGTGTCATATGAGGTATGTAATGTTGGATGAATATACAAACTAGATTGGGAAGAAATTTAAGGAAGGTCAAGGAAGGAAGGAGGCGGTTACATTAGTGCATTCAAATTAGCCTTAGAAGGTCTTCTATCAAGAGTTACAAATGAGGTTAGAGTGGAAAAAGATACATCGAGTCGAAAGGTGTGGAAGAAGAAATTAAAGAAGTAGAAGAAATGGTTGTAGGAGATACACTCATTAATTATGATACAATTGTAGTAGCTATTAAGGCTGGGAATAAGCGATTTCAATGACTTGGGGAGAAAATGATATATCGATCATTGGTTATGGAAAAATGGAGAAGAAACAATTGAAGAAACGGTTGAAGAATAATAACGAATAGGAATAGAAACCTTTTCCAAAATAAAAGAAAGGAGAGAAGGATAAAAATGGAAGTAGTAGAAATAGGGGGAATAAAAGGAATAGTTTAAAACCAATATGATCTAATATCCCATTATATCTTCCCACTTCAACTTCATAAGAATAAATAGTAGAAATGATAATATTGCTTTAGAAATTTCCAACGAATATGGAATAGAAGAAGAATAAACTATCCCTATAGAAGTTGGAATCAAGAATTAGAAGTAAAAGGAACAGACATATGAGGTATAATTGCAATAATACTCACCAAAGGAATACTAAGAATAGGACTAGCTTGGCTCTCAGATTTTGGATTAAAAAATCCCCTTGATGGTTAAACCTTCATAGGAGGTCGGGATCAGACCACATGTGGTGGAAGCTGAGTTTGTAGTAGAAGGATAATATTAATAAGAAGAAAAAAATCAGCAATCTATTTTCTCTTAATGAAGTGTCCATAATGGCACTTTGTCTGAAGAGGATGTTGATCTAATCCAAGTTGCACAATCACCAAGAGGAGGAAGAACAACCGGTTCAGTCCTATTGAAGAGGAATAATTGGAAGAGATCAAATCAAAGTTGAAGCCACTTGATGAAGAAAGCATTATCAAAGAATATTTGCTTTTATTCAAAAGGCCTTATTTGATTAGTGAATCCATGATGGAGGAGACCTATCAATAATACCTTTCTGCCCTAAATAGTCCTCTAGGGAAGAAAATTGAAGATTTTGATTTGAAAAATTTCATGCTAGAGGAAGAGATTATCTAAGAGAAATTGGTCTTCAAGGAAAAATGAAGAAACTCTAGAGCCAACGATGTGTTACGAAAATTATAGTGATGTAAAAGTGACTTCGTTGGATGTTACAATCAATAACAATGAGCTTTGGATTGGAAAGGAGTTCCATATTGCCACGGAGGAATAAAAAACTCATGAATATCCAATCTCTTTCACACCATCCACTTAGGAAGGATTGCATGAAGAATCCATTTTAGGAGTTGAATTTCGAGAGAAATGGGCACATCCATCGGATCGAGACCATTCCCAATCGTGTACTTGGCTTCATTGGAGCTAAGGGAGAGGATGTTAAAACAAATCATGTCCACTTTAGGGAATGAGGATGATATACAAAGCACCCGAGTCACCTCAACACCTCTAAGAGTTCCAATGCCAATCATCTTGAGGAGGTATTCTTTATTGATGTTGGTACTTTGGTGATTTGGGTGGAGGATCAACCTCTTATCATTTTTCACTCATAATAACAGCCATGTTCAACACCAAATCATATACATGGCTGCCTATTTTGAGATACTGGAAGTTACTTCTCCCTACCAATTGTAGGATTTGTTTGAGTTCCCTTTTATTCTAGTTAGCATAGAGTAGCTAGGTTTATTTTTAGCAAAATAAGTTCTTATGCACAATCTACATAGTTTTTATATTTTGGGGTATGTATGATTTTATATTTTGTACATATTTTTACCATGGTGGTTGCTCTTTGCATAGTTCATCATGTTGCTAAGAGGGAAATGTTGTAATAAGTGGGTCAATCTCACAATACATAGTTGTTATCTCTAATAAAAACCAAATGCGTAGAGCAACTAAATCAGATTGGGGAAATTTTTCAATGTTTTCATCTCTTATTTCTCCATAGATCAGATCACAATTGAGCTCTTATGTCTCTTTGCACATAAGAAAATCAGATTCTGAGGCCATTTCTATCTTCAGCATTTCAGCCAACGGTAGTATTCATGGGGATAATCAGATATTTTGGGGCCTTTTCATAGTACATACATTCAACCCTAGTAGATCAAGTTGCATGCTCAAATTTCTTCGCTGCCTTTTCCTTGATTAGATTTTAAGTTTTGGGACACATTACAAGTTTTATCCTATGTCCCAAAATCAGCTTTAAGAATAGAACAAGGAGGTTTCAACCGGAGATGCTAAGTTCATACTCATGATCTTAAGCTTGTGATAGTTTTGCATGCTTTGGTTTGATGGAGGAACTTTCTACTTGGTCGAGATTCACACTCGGGACATATCAAGAGTCTTCACCACCTCTTAACATAGCCCAATCTCAATGCTCATCAATGGCATTGGATGGAGTTTCTTTGTGAGTATGATATGGAGATAGAGCATGTGAATGGGAAAGAGAATATGGTGGAAGATGATCTCATCGGATGGAGACATGTGGTTGTGGCCACCTCGGTGAGAAAAGATTTGCTGAGAATAGGATTCTATAGTAGCTTCCTTTTGACAACTTCTACATTGCATTTGAGAGAGAGATCAAGTCTCGAGACCCCTCGACTTGAAGTTTGATGATTTTTCATTAGAGGCGGATGGTCTTCTTAGGAAAAAGGCCAAATTTATGTTCCCAAAGATGGAGGCTTGAGGAAAGACATATTAGAAGAGACACATTGTGCACCCTATTCAGCCCCCTTCTGGGTGAAGAATATGCACACCACCTTGAGACAGTTGTATCATTGGAGAGGACTTCATAGAGATGTGGCCCAGTTCATATCACGATGTTTAGAGTGATAGAAAGTGAAGGCCGAGGATCAACATCCAACTAGCCTTCTCTTTCCTCATGCCATATCGGAGTGGAAATGGGACACCATTTCCATGGACTTCATTGTTGGGCTATCGATGTCAAGATATCACCACGACACCATCATGGTCACGGTTGATAAATTGACAAAAGTGGCTCACTTTTCTCTGGCAGTGAAGACCACTTATACAACTAGTGTAAGGCATGGGTATATCTTGATGAGATTTTTAGGTTGCACGGGATTCTGCGAAGATCATTAGTGACCGCGATCCTTTGGAAACTTCCCATTTCTGGACTACCATGTAGCATGCCCTCGAGATGATTATTAATTTCAGCATAGCATATCACCTTGAGAAATATGGATAGACTAAGTGGGTGAATCAGATTTTAAAGGACATGCTAAGATGTATGTGATGGATCAATAGTCTAAATGGGAGGAGCACTTTGTACTTGGTGGATTTTCCTATACTAATAGTTTTAGAGTTCTATAGGCATGGTTCCTTTTTAGGATTTGTATGGTAGAGACTGAAGGACACCCCTTAGTTGGGACAGGTTAGAGCAAAGGGTTTCTCTTAGACTAGATTTTTTGCAGGACATGGAGTAGTAGGTGGTTTTGATCAAACAGTGACTGGAGGAGGCACAATATAGACAGAAGAAGTATGCAGAGCAGCAAAGGACCAACTGTAGTTTTGGTGTGGCCATGAAGTTTTTCCTTCATGTCATGCCACAAAAGAGCCCTATCCATTATGGAAGAGGTTCTAAGTTAGCTCCTAGATTCATGGGTCCTTTGGAGATCTTGGAGCGTATTGGCCCTTTGGCCTACCATCTAGCTTCACCACCCGACTTGTCTCATGTACATGATGTTTTTCATATTTCAGTTCTTAGGAGATATGTTGCATATCCTTCTCATGTGTTAGATTGGACATCATTATAGTTGCAGGATCAGGGGCAGGTGATGGTGGAGCCCATTCGCATCCTAATCACAAGACCCTGAGACTTCTAGTTAGAGAGGTTGATCAGGTCTAGGTTCAGTGGGATGGATATGACGAGACTGTAGCTACATGGGAGGATGCTACTTTGCTACGAGTTCAGTTTCCACATTTGTTCTAGTGACTTCGAAGAGGAATCCGTGTGTAATGGGAGGGGATGTAGTGCCCACTTCCCTTTGACACCCTTTTGATACTAATCATGATACTACTGACTATATTATGGACATGATTATGGATTTATTATAGTATGATGTTAAATGTTAGATCATGGATTATTGTTGACTTGATTCAGTTATGATGCATGATGATTATTAGAGACATTTTATATGTTGATGATGATATACTTGTTTGACATGGTTATATGATGGATGTTGTTCAGACTTGTGATATTTGGATATTGTGAGTAGACCTAGAAATAGAAAATTATTGGATGATGATATAGTTGTTGATAAAACTATAAATGATATTGTTTGATTGCTTTGATGTTGTTGTGATTCATATATCTAGATGATTTTAGAATTTTAATTATATTTATATTATTTTGACATTCTGATATGGTCACGAGGCCGAAGGAGGTATTTTTATTTTTCAGGATAAAAATATCACAACAAACATCAGGGGATTGGAGACCAACCACATTGGAATTGTTGATGAATTCAACAAGGTCACCATGACAACTTGTATTTTTCATGTGTGTGTTTTGATTATTAGGGATTCCCATGGGGGGATCACCTTTTAATTTGACCAAGGGATTTTATGTTTTTACTTTATTTATTCCCTTTTTTTAATTTTTGCATGTGTTTTATGTGGTGCACTTAACCTTTCATTATTTATTTAATGTGGTGTTAATATTGTGTGTAATCATATTATTTAGTTAATTAATTAAAAGATGTCATAAGAATGTAATTAATAGAGTTGTTGGCCATGTTTTAAAGTGTTGTAAGAATGTGTAAGTGACCTTGTAAGTGATGTGTAAGTTAACTCTTGAGTGTGAAACACTCCACCTTCTTAGAAATTCGAATTTGTCCTTGGAGGATTTTTGGAGGCTTATGGGGCAAGTTAAACTTGTCTCATACCTCTTAAATTTATTTACTAACCATACCTATGGTTTGGGAGTTGAAATTAGACTTTTATTATGTATTTTGGGAAGACATATTGTAGGTTTTAATTGAAATTTTCTTACATGTTTTAATTTCAGTCCTTTAGGGTGTGGGTTGGATTTGAGTGTGTAAGTAAACTGTCATATTATTCACCCAACTATTTATTATGCTTTGGGGAATGATGTTAAATTTTGGTGTTGGGGTTGAGGTTGTGTGATGTGGCAACCTACATGGCTCCACCTCATCCTCTTCCATTCCCTCTTCTATAAAATTTAAATTCCTTGCCTTGTTGTGGGGTTGCTTCATTTTAGAGACTTCATTTTGGGGTGAATTTTCTTGCTAGTTTGGGAGCTATTTCTTGGAGAAGTTTTTGGAAGATTGTTGCATGCTTGTGCTTGGTTTTTTCAGATTTCTTTCATTGGGATAAAGCTTGTTGTTTTGGAACTTGGAACAACTCCATCATGGAGAGGTAGGAGTTTGGCACTTGAAATTCTCTTCTTGTATATATGTAAATATTATTTTGTGAATGTTTTGGTATATTTGTGGGTTGTTGGGTAGATGGCCTAGGAATGGTGTAGGAGAAGATGATGGGGTTATTTTGTGGGAGGAACAAGTGTGTTTTAGGGAGGTATAAGGGTGGAGGGAGTTGGGATTTGGTTCCTCCTTGAAAATAAATAGCTTTGCATTTCTTTGCTTCTTATGTGGTGCCATAAAGGTTGGGAGACATTAGAAAATGTGAGGAATAAGGGGTACTTGGGGAGGCATAAGGGCATGACAAGGTTTGACATGATATTCATATATATATATATATTATATATGGGTTATAATCAGGTGGTGATACCCATTTTCCCCTTGGGAGGCATAAGCGGTATCCCCATAGCTTCTTTCTCCTTTGGCTTGCTTTATGAAGCCTTTGTATTGTTTTCATGTTTTAATGTAGTTGTAAACTATATTTTGTTTAGGACTATGTTTCTTTATGAAAATGTTGCTTGTATGTTTGTGGAAGCTTGTTGTTGCCATGATTTGGATGAAATATTTTATTGCATTGTGGTTAGGACTCGAGGGCCAATGAACAAGGATGGCTTATCCTCTTCATTGGATGTCTTGGCTGGGTGGAGAGCATTTCCTTTCCCCTACTCTGTTGTGATCAAATTGGAAGAATGAGGAGTATGCATGTTGTTTTTCTAGAGCCGACAAAAGACATTTTGATAGTCCCTTGTGAAATGAAATCTCATTGTAACCTTTTCCACTTGAAGTGGATGAACTTGTAAATGTTTGTAATGGAAAGATGTTTTACAAATTGCAAGTTGTATATTGAAATGTAAAAGAGTTATACTCTGTATTCTGTTTGGAAAGAATGTGAAAGAAAGATACGTGTTTTTGTATGTTGTATTTTGAAACCAAATGGAAAGGAATTTGTAAGAGACATTGAAATTAATGGAAGAGGTTTTGTCTTGTCCATATGCTGTTATTGCATTAGAAATATGTGTTTAGCATACACTATGAAATCCATGTTTGAAAAAATAATAAAGTGAAAAAAACGTGAGAAGAAAATGTATTATTTTGTCCTGTATATAATATATGTTTTGGAAGGAATAAAAGAAGAAAGGATTGTAATGTTGCATTTCGGAATCATTAAAGGATTGCATTAATTTTTCTTTTAATTTATATTTTTGTATTTAAATTGATCATGTATTGTATTTTGAAATCTCTGTTGAAAAGAAAAAATGCGTGTAAGGAAAAATATAATGCTCTGTTCTCCTTGAAAAATGTTAAGATTTGAAATAATAATTTGCATTTTATCCCGTAAATGGTTTTATTAGATAAACTAATGTGTTATATTGGAATTGGAACGTATTCTAAATACTTGGAAGAAGAAAATGGCAAATAGACCACTGTTAAAATTTGATACCTATATTTTTGTAATTTCAAACTGGTAATTATTTGAACCAAAAATGCAAAGTTCAAACCTGCAACAATAAAATCAGAAATTAAATGATTACATTGAAGTCTTAAGCCCTAAATGAATCCAATTAGACAAAAACACTTAACGAAATATTTCAAAACCTAGCAAAACCATGTTGAAAGTTTTCATAGTCATTTTGTTGTCAAAATTGTAAATTTTGAATTGGAATTCAATTAAACGAGATCTACCTCACAAACTTATCCTAAATTCACCTAAGAAAAATCCTCCATGTCTATTTGACATGTTGAAAGAGGAAAAAAATCAAATCAAACAAATCTTATAAGTTAAAATTTGCCATTCGTTTTGTAAAAGCCTCCAGAGATCATTTTTGTAAAATTGACCCCTTAAACTTTATCAAAAAAATTAATGATTTATGTGCAAAGAGGACATTGAATAATTTCTAGAAAGTCCTCATTTTCCAAAACTGATCTCTCTGTCAAAATTTATGGCCTTATGAAATTTTTCTTCCTTGGCGTCGAAAATTGGGGAAAATTTCCACTTTGTACGGCCCATGAGCCTGAATTTTCCCTTAAGCACTTAGGAAAAATTTTGGAATTTTTTTCTAAATTTTCCCCACCATCCAGTGACCCTGCAGCAAATTAGAGGCTACCACATGTCACCACGAGGTGTTGGTGGAGGAGACAAATTTTTAAACTTAGCACATCCTGAAATTTTTTGGGAAAATTTTCCAAGTATTTTTCCACCGGCCCGTTGGCTCACAACTAATCAAGAGCTACCACATCACATGAGGTGCTAGTGGAGGTGCGGGTCAATGTTACCCTCTTAGCCCTTCAGGGCATTAAACAATTTTTCTCGCATTGGCTTCGTGACGCCACAGGTCCCTTGCGGACTTGCAGGCACAAGGTTGGCTTTTCACCCCACGTAGGAGAATTTTCAAAATGTCTCTTGCCGTCCCTACTCTCCGCACTAGCTTGGGAGGTGCCACATGTCCCTTCTAGACTTGTGGAACCACGGAAGTGCACGGCACGAAGTTTCTTTTTGTCCCGCATGAGAAATTTTCCAAAAATCTCCCCGCGGCCATTGACCCACCCTTTGGGCAAATTTTCACCCTTGGGCCCATAGGCTCGTGCTTGGGAAAATTTTCACACCAAGGCCCACCAACCCATAACTCAAAAAATATAAGGAGTTAGGAGGAATTATTTATATCACTAGAAAGGCGAGGAAATTTCCTATCCAATAGGAGTAATTTAGGAAAGTTTTGAATGTGTTAAGTGTGAGAAAAACCTAGTTGAACCTTTAAGCCTGTTAGAGAGTGAGTATGGTGAAGATTTACCCTCTGAACCTTAATGAACCTTCTAAACCTAAAATTTATACCTTATGACCTTTAATAATTTTTAATGAAACAAAACTATTTTCTAGTGAATTAGAATTGTTACGGAACTTATTAGTGACAGTTGTTGCCTTGTAACTTTGGTTGTATACTCTTTTAAACAAAAAAAATCTATCATTTTCCTAACTAGTCCTAGGTTGTTCTTGGGTCTCAAATGGGTTGTTTTTAACGGGCATCGCAAATTTCTTTGATGTTGTTGTGATTCATATATCTAGAAGATTTTGGTAATTATATTTATATTAGTTTGGATGTTACGATATGGCCACGAGGCCGAAGGAGGTATTTGTGTTTTGCAGTAAAAATATCACAAAAACATCGGTGGATTGGAGACCAACCACATTAGAATTCTAGATTAATCCAACAAGGTCACCATGGCAACTAGTATTTTTATGTGTGTGTTTGTGTGCGTGTTAGGGATTCCCATGGGGATCACCTTTAATTATGACTAAGGGGTTTTATGTATTTTTTTATTTTGGTCCCTTTGTTTATGTTATATGTGTTTATTTTGTGATGCTTTTACCCCTTTCATTAATTATTAAATGGTGTGTAATTTTTGTGAGTAATCATATTGTTAAAATAAATAAGTCAAATATGTCGTAAGAAAGTAATTAATAGAGTTGTTTGCCATGATTAAATATGTGTAAGTGATGTGTAAGTTAAATTTTGAGTGTGAAACACTCCACCTTCTTGGAAATTCAAAATTCTCCCATACCTCTTAAATTTAATTACCAACCATACCTACGGTTGGGGAGTTGAGATTAGACTTTTGTGATGTTTTTTTGGGAAGCCAAATTGTAGGTTTTAATTGCACTTTTCTTACATGATTTAATTTCAGTCGTTTCGGGTGTGGGTTGGATTTGAGTGTGTAAGTAAACTGTCATATTATTTACCCACCTATTTATTATGTATTGGAGAATGAATTTGACTTTTGGGTTGGGGTTAAAAATGTGTGATATGGCATCCTACGTGGATCTGCCTCATCCTCTTCCCTTCCCTCTTCTATGAAATTCGAATGGCTTGCCTTGTTTTGGGGTTGCTTCATTTTGGAGACTTTATTCTTGGGTGAATTCCTTTCTTTTTTGGGAGCTCTTGCTTTGAAGAATTTTTTTTGGAAAGATTGTTACATGCTTGTTCTTGGTTGTTTTGGATTGCTTGCATTGGGATAAAGCTTGTTGTTGTGGAACTTGGAACAACTCCATCATAGAGAGGTAGGGACTCTTGAAATTATCTTATTTTATGAATGTAAGTGTTAATTTATGAATTTTTGGCATGTTTGTGGGTTATTGGGTAGATGGCCTAGGAATGGTGTAGGAGAAGACTATGGGGTTATATTTTGTGGGAGGCTCAAGTGTGTTTTAGGGAGGTATAAGAGTGAGGGAGTTGGGATTTGGGTTCCACCTTACAAAGAAATAGCTTGCATTTATTTACTCATTATGGGGTGCCATAAGAGGTTGGGAGACATAAGGAAATATGAGGAATAATGGGTACTTGAGGGAGGCATAAGGGCATGTCATGGATTTGAAATGATATATATATATATATATATATATATATATATATATATATATATACACACACACATACATATTTAGGTGGTTTTCTCAGGTGGTGATACCTATTTCCCCTTTTGGGAGGTATAAGCAGCATCCCCATAGTTTCTTGTTCCTTTGGCTTGCTTGATAAAGCCTCAATAATGTTTGTCATGTTTTAATATAGTTGAAAAGTACATTTTGTTTTGGAATGTTTTTATTGTGATTATGTTGCTTGAGTGTTTGTGGAAGCTTGTTGTTTCCATGAGTTGGATCACCTCTTTTCTTACTTTTTGGTTGGGGTTCGGGAGCCAATGAAGAAGGATGGCTTCTCCTCTTCATTGAATGTCTTGGTTGGGTGGAGAGAGTTGCCTTTCCCCTACTTTTGTTTTGATCAAATTGGAAGAATGATAAATTTGCATGTTGTTGTTCTAGAGCTAAGATAAAGACAGGTTTGACAATCCCTTGTGAAATGAAATGTTATTGTAGCCCCTTTCCCACTTGAATTGAATGATATGTGTATTCATTATAATGGAAAGATACTTTTTATTGGCAATGAAAGTGGAAATTTTAAATGTAAAAGAGTTATACTCTATATTCTATGTTGGAAAGAATGATGATGCGTGTTTTGTATGTTGTATTTTGAAATCAAATGGAAAGGAGGTTATAAGAGTTTCATTTGAATTAGTGTAAGTGTTTACCTTGTTCATATGATATTCTTTCCATTGGAAATCTGTACTTAACAAGCTCTCAAGTGAAAAGAAAATGTATTGTTTTTTGTCATGTATATAATATATGTTTTTGGAAAGAATAAAATAAGGAATTTGTAAAGTTGTCTTTTGGAATAGATAAATGATTGCATAATCTTCCTGAAATTGTATCATTGTGTTGAATTGTATCATTTAGATGCGAGCTATAATCTCTTTAAGTTTGAAAGGAAGTGTAATACTTTGTTTCTTTGAAATATGTGAAAGTTTGAAATCAGAGATGTATCTTAGTTTTGAATAATTGGATTGAATCAACTAAATACATTAGATTAGGTTTGGAGCACATTATAATACTTGGAAGAAGACAATGGAAAATAGACCTTTTAAAAAAAAATTGAACTTTGTCTTGTATTTCCTATTGACAATTATTTAATCCCAAATGCTCAAACCAAATCTACAACAAAGGAATAAAAAATGAAACATTAATTTTGGCATAATAATATCTAATTGAATTCATCTATATATTAACACTTAAGGAAATTCTTATAAAACTTAGCAAAATCGGGCTCAAACCATTTTGCGATTGTCGTCTTCTTATCCGAAAATGTAAATGTTCAAATTGAAAATAAATCAAACAAATTGAATCTTGAAATCTCTCTTAAATACACCTAAGAACAATTTTCCATGTCTATTTGACTTGTTGAGAGAGGGACACGAACAAATTAAACAAATTTAACAAGTTAAAATTTATTGTAAAAGCCTACAGGTCATTTTCTTCAAATTGACATCTTAAACTTTATCAAAATATAAAATTAATTATCCTTGAGTAAAGAGGACGTTGAGATATTTCCATAAACTCCTCGTTTTCCCAAAATTGAACTCTCTATCAAAATTTATGGCCTTATGAAGTTTTTTCTTCCTTGGCAAAAAAAAATGGTTAAATTTTCTTAAGCGAAGCCCACGGGCCCAAATTTTTCCTTAGCTCTTAGGAAATTTTTTGGGAAATTTTTTCTAATTTTACCCACCACCCCACCAACCCACATCCAATCATAAGCTACCACATGGCACCACGGGCGTCGGTGACAGGTGGATCTCTTTTAAATTTAGCACTCTGAAAAATTTTAGGAAAATTTTCCAAATTCCCCCATGTCGCTAGCCCGCAACCAACCAGGACCCACCATGTGGCATTTTGAGGTGTTGGCGGAGTTGTGGGTGAATGCTACCCTCTTATCCCTTCAGATCATTAAACTAATTTTCTCCCTCTGCCGCTGCCTTCCTGCATTGGCTTGGGAGGCACCATGTGTCCCTAATGGACTTGCGGAGGACTGTGGGTGCACAAGCACAAAGTTGTCTTTCTTTCCCATGTATAAAAATTTCCAAAGGTCTCCCGCAGCTCACCGACCCACCCTTGGGGCATATTTTCACCCGTCGGCCCACTCTTGGGGAAAATTTTCACCACAAGGCCACCGCCCATAACTCGAAAAATATGAGTTAGGAGGACTTCTTTATATCAATGGAAAGGTGATGAAATTTCCTATCCAATGGGAATAATTTAGGGGAATTTTGAATGTGTTAAGTTTGAGTAAAATCAATTTGAACCTTTAATCCTGTTAGAGAGTGGGTATGGTGAGGAATTACCCTTTGAACCTTATTGTGCCTTCTAACCCTAAATTTTTGACCTTATGACCTCTAATAATTGTTAATAAAGGAAAATTATGTTCTAGCTAATTTAGAATTGTTATGGAACTTGTTAGTGATAGTTGTTGCCTTGTAACTTGGCTTGTAGACTCTTTTAAACAAACAACAATATATTCCATAATTTTCCTAACTAATCCTAGGTTGTTCTTGGGTCTCAAGTGGGTTATTTTTAGCAAGATTTACACTTTCCAAGTCACACACAAAACATGAAAAAATGAGAATAAAAACCCTTGAAGGACCTGAATATTGATCTTCTATAGGTTGAAATTTGTCTTGAACTAGCGGTTCTAAAATCCTGCGCAGAGAATCCTAAAGTTGAAAACCCCAAAACATGAAAATTCCGAAAACCTAAACTTTGAAAATAGTGCATAGTTGAACCTCTGAATCTCTGAAACCCAAAACTTGAAATACCATAAATGAAAGACTCTCAAAATCCCAAAACCCTAAAATCCAAAATTTGGAGGAACCCAAAATTCTAAAACTTGAAATCCCGAAATCATGAGATGTCAGAAATCCTTAATTCTCAAAACCCAAAATTCCAAAAACTCAAAATTTCAAAATTCAAACTTTTGAAAATCCAAGGATAGCATTTTGAATATTAGCCTTTGATCTATCTACTGGTGAAATTTGTAGTTGTTTTGATCGTGGAAAACCCCTAAAAATTAAATCCCAAACTCTTCCTATGAGGTGAAAATCCCAAAATTGGAAATCTACAATTTTCTAAGTTTGAATCTCTTGAAAATTCCTCCAGAGATTATGGAAATGACTTCTTGTCCCACCGGGTGTGCCAAAACTATTCTTGAAAATTAAATACATCCTAGAATTACTGATTTTTAATGGGGCATTCTTTTTTATTGTATAACATGGAGCTTTTCCGAATGTATGGGACTTTATAATCAGAAAATCTCTTTCGAGAAATCATGGTTCCTATTCCTAAATCTAGACATCGCACACCCAATTTTTAAGTAACTATTCTAATCCTACCCTAAATTTTTCAAGCGAGATGTGTGGATAGAAGGATTGCAAGACAGTAAACCTATTCTAACCGGAGGTGATGCACCAATAAGGAATGTTGAATAATATGCACTTGTATGGGAATGAAAATAAACAATGTTGAAGAGGATGGATACATACCATAGATCAATTAATTCATACAAATCCATCCACCAAGAAACATAATCCATTTATATCTATAAACAAAATTAAACCATGTATGAATAACCTTAAGCTATGATGAAAGATTGGGAAAGACACAATACTAGAAAATTTGATAAAATGCATTACAAGGGGGGAAAAGGGATGAAAATTGCATTTAAAGTTTCAATGGGAGGCTTGAGCTCCACAAATTTCTCATAGACAAGAAATAAGGGGAGGGGAAAAGGAAAAACATCCAACCTTTGGAAATGTGCCCATCCTTAAAATTTATAAAAGATTTTTAGGAGAGGAGAGAGAGAAAAAAAATCCCAAAATTGCTCCAAAACCCATAAAAATTCATGGTTTAATCAGAATGGGTTCTTGAAGATCTTGAAAATCCTTCTCGATTAATGGTTTTACCTTACACAAGAAGAAATTGGCACTAATTGCACTGGTATAGCTCTAGCTTCATCATGATTTTCACTCCACCTACCCCATTAATTTCCTTATCAGGATACTGCATGTTAAACATCTTGGAAATCAACTTTCCAACAACTACGAGTTTTCAAAAATGGTTAAATTATAGGAGTTATGAGGGTTTAAAGGTTTGGCATGATTTTGGTCTTTCTCCAATGCATTGAGCTACTTTACCATCTACCGAGCTCATTTTTCACCTATCGAGCTTATGAAGTCATTTCAATGGCTTCTCTTACATGTTAACTCCCTATCTGCTGACCTTTCGACTTGCCAATTAACTCGTCTCAGCAAGCAATGCCACTTTGGTGGGCTCGGCAATTTGTTACAATTGTTTTGGGTGGGAGTTTAATATTTTTGAAGTATCGAGTCCACCCCATTTGGACCTTTTGCCATGCATGTTCCATTTTTTACATCCTACAACAACTAAAAACACTACCCAAATGCCTTGATCTCCTAAGTCTAAATTATTTGAACTTCGAGGTCCTCGCTCTTCGGAACTCACCCCAACTTTGTTTTAGAACTCTACTACGTGAGTTCCCTAAATCAAACCTCCAATAACCTAAAGTGTGATTGACCTATGAAATTGACTGCCGACAACCCCTGAAACTCATCTTAGATCACCATGTCGCCACCACTTTCCATCTTTTAGGTCCTTGTCCTCGGGAATTTCCCTCACCAAGTTCCCAAAACTTATAGCTTGCAACCTCCGAACCGATCAACTACCAAAGTCCAAAATCTTTAGACTTCGGTCCATCCTTTCTTCTTAGCTTGACTCCTAAGATTTCCTCTTTGTGGCCTCAGTATAGTTGGCCCCCTTCTTTCTTGCCTCTTCAACGACTGATTCGACCTCACAATGTTTTTGTCGACAAGCTTATTACAATATTTTGTATCTACATACAATCCGTAAGCCCTAGTGAGCTCAGTCCATTTGCATCTATTGAATCCTTTTTCTGAAATATTCATTTCCTAACAAAGGGTTTTGTTGGGCTCGAAGTCTCAGGATATGTTCTTTGATCACCATGGCGGGCTTTCCTATTCTTCCGAGCTCATTTCTTCTTCGACCCTCACCTATGACCTCATGACTTATCCTAACTCATGAGTCTTCCTATGGCCTTTCTCATTTCATCAAGCCAAAATTCAACTTGTCCCCTTTTACAAGATGTGAACTCCATGAGATCTTTTGAGGTCTACCCCCCTACAAGCCCTAATAGGGAATATTATCATACTTTTTTATATTTTTAAGCGGATTTTCCAAATGTCTTGACCGAGTTAGGGGAAATGAGAGCCCAAAAACTTGAAACATCATATTATCCTACCATGGGCCATTTTTTGTTATTTTGACACCAAATGTGGGTCCATGGGGTATGTAATTCATCATTTTCCAAGATGATCTTAAGGGTCAAAACCTAGAAGAGGAAAAAATTCCCTCGATATCATTTTCTCTTCTGGACTAATTGAATGTGCTCTTGAGACCCCGAGAACCTCCTGTGATCTTTTCTCATCCTTCGGGGCCCTTTTTTAGCAAATTTTGCCTACAAGGAAAAAATTGTTAATAGACTTGAATAATGTTGAAGAGTTATTTGGCTTGGGTTTCGATGACATAAATTACGATTCAATGATAATTGAGGTTTTTGTGAAGGCATTTTTCCTAGAGTTTGGGATTGGGAAATATGTTCTTACTACAAATTTTTGACATTTATCGAAGAGTTTTGTAAATTAGTAAAGTGAATTATTGGTTGAAGTGGTTACTTGGATAGGATTACTTACCAAGACAATATTTCAACATAGATTATCATTTGAAATTTCTTGCAATTATTGTACCGTAATACTCACTACAATGAGTTGTCTATGTGGAAGTTTAGATATTTATTTGCATGGATTATCCTCTACAATTAGTACTTAGGCATAAAAGGGTCTTAATATGGTGGAATCTATTTCATTATTAGTAAAATCACCTTGAATATTTAGTGGAAACATTCCATTCCTAATAATTTATGGATTGGCAATTATAGTGTCACTTTCACTTTTAGTCATTTTTAGACATGAAATATGCATAATATAGGTCATTTTACAAGAACCCAATATTCATGAGGTTATTTTTTAAACATATGATGTAATATACATCTGGTATATGCTTCTTCTTGTCATTCATTTTTTAATTTTTATAGTTACCTTTCACATGACAGCTAATACTATGTTCTAATGACCTAGACTTACCTCTTATCTAGCTAATTCATCCATGTATGCAAAAATTAGGTGTAGTCGTCATTGATGTAACTTCAAATTGATTAGGGAAGACCTCGAAAAAGAAGGATCTAGATTATTAAATGATTCTCTCCTTCTTCTAGAAGTTTTGCTACATTAAATATCCTACTCAAAATCTAATGAAAACACCAATGGTGAGCTGGTGGAAGTTTGGTCCCTAACTCAAAAATATGGGGTCAAGTTGGGCCCAACGTCAACTTCACAAAACCTTAGAAACATAAAAAACTAGCACCAGAAATCCTACTTGAATTGACAACCGAAAAACTTGAAAGAGGATCTAGATTATTAAATGATTCTCTCCTTCTTCATAGTTTTGCTACATTGAATATCCCACGCTAGTCATTGTGCGAAGGCGATGAGTTGGGGGTAATTTTGGTCCTGACTGACATACAACTGAAACGTAAACTACATGAAAACCTATAATCCCATAAAACTAGGAATAAACACGAGAACTTACAAATTATATTTGAAACCTGAATCAATAAATTTGATGCGAGAATGAAATATCCATTACGAGAGATGCACAAGAAACCTAAATTACGAACATAGAGCAAGAGAGCAATGGTAGAAGGTGAGTAGCACAGATCCCACAACATGCACTCTGATACAATCACAAAGAATACGAATAGGAAAATAAAAATGATCATTTGGTATAATCCTATAATCCTAGAAAACTAGGAACAAACATGAGCACTTATAAATGATATTTGAAACCCGAATCAATACATTTGATGCGAGGATGGAATATCCATTATGAGAGATGCACAAGAAACCTAAAATCATGGACATAGAGCAAGAGAGAAATGGTAGAAGATGAGTAGCACAGATCCCAACACGTGCACTCTGATACAATTATAAAGAATGGGAATAGGAAAATCACAATGATCATGTGGTATAATGCAAACCTTGATCGAGTTGCATTGTGGTAGCGTGACGAGGTCCCAGGAAGGAGCGAGCATCAACCATGAAGTACATTCAAATATTAGAAAGCATAAAATCTCATTAACCATTCTCATACATATATTTGGAAAGGATAAGGGATACAAATAGGGGGTCTTGTGTAACCCCAAGTGCCTGCAATCATGACTTCTCAAGTAGAGATGGGGAGTTACATTCTTGGAATGGGAAGTAACTCCGATATGACGCATTATCGCGTAAGGAATTTGATAATGAATGTATCATAACCCCATGTGACACCTAGACCTATGACCTCACCTAAGTGATATGACTCACCACTAGATGTGGAAAATGAGTCACACCAACAAAAAATACCTCTTCACCTCATTTTGAGCAACTGCATCACATTCTCCATCATTTCTCATGTATTAAAATTTTCATGGATTGCCTCATCTTGAAAAATCTTGTAATAGTGGTAGCATAGGCCAAGGAATAAACATGCATGATCATGACAAAACATGATATAGTCATAAGCTAGGCATTTCATGTGTTTGAGAAGATCGACACACCATGAAATTATATGACAAATATTTAATGTGTATATGTGTACCATTCATGAATTTTTTTTCTCCATTTCATTCATTTGTGTTTCCGAAAATTTTAGGAATAGGAGGATTGAAAGAGACAACTTCTAGGATATGAAAAATAATTAATTATTTATGTAGTGTTAATATCTTAGGGGAATTTTACAACTTTTGTATTTATTCGTGAACTACTTATTTATAACATGATAATGGTCTATTAGAGATGTAAGTGCAATGACTCATAAGGACCTTGAAGAATTATTTTGCATGGAATTTAATGACATAGATTATGATTCAATGATAATTGAGGTGTTTGTAAAGGCATTTTTGCTAGAGGTTGGGATTGGGAAATATGTCCCTAGTACAATTTTTAGACATTTATCAAAGAGTTTTGTAATATATTAAATTGAATTATTGGTTGAAGTGATTACTTGACTAGGATTACTAGCCACAACAAGACTTCAACATAGATTATCATTTGAAAGTTCGTGCAATTCTTAGCATAAAACTCACTACAATAAGTTGTCTATGTGAAAGTTTAGATATTTATTTACATAAATTATCCTCTAGAATTAGTACTTAGGCATAAAATAGTTTTGATATGGTGGAATCTATTTCACTATTAGTAAAATCACCTTGGATGTTTAGTGGAAATATTCCATTCTTAATCATGTAGAGATTGGTAATTATAGTGTCACTTTCACTTTTATTCATTATTCATAACCTTTTTGTAGAAGAAACCCAATATTCATGAGGTTATTTTTCAAACATATGATATAAATCTGGTATATGCTTCTTCTTGTCATTCAATTTTTCAGTGTTTATAGTTACTAATCGCCTAGTCTTACCTCTGATCTAACTAATTCATCGATGTATGTAAACATTAGGAGAGTCGCCATTGAGGTAACCTCTCGAATTGATTAGGATTAGGAAGGCCCCGAACCAGAAGCATCCAACTTATTACACGATTCTCTCCTCCCAGAAGTTCTGCTACACTGAAAACGATTTGCGTGACATAAAACGCAAGCGGAGAAAGTGGAATATTGGCCACAGATTGTACCATTCATGACGGGTCGTTTTCTTCATTTCTTTGTTTCTTGGTTTCGTGAACGTTTGAGGCAACGCAGAAGGACGGCTTGAAAAACAAATAGTTCTATATACAGTGGTACTCTCTTAGCGGCATTACACCAATCTGCTTTATTGCTCTGCTGTGAACAAATTGAATTGGATTGAATTCTAGCCACCGCTATGGAGTCTAAGTTCTTCCTAGCCTTGCCTTTCATTTTGTATTTCGTGCTTGGTTTGATGCCAACTGAAACAATGGGTGAGCTGGGCTGAGATCTGCAATTAATATTGTTTCTATGACTGGTTTGCAGGAATGGAATCGATTTTTGATGAAGATAAAGTTTATTTAAAATATATATGTGTTCTTCTATGCATATGCAGGTGCTCAAGTGTTTAGAGAATACATAGGCGCAGAGTTCAGCGGCGTAAAATTCTCGGATGTACCCATCGATGGGGAATGGAGGTGCACTTCATTTTAGCCTTCGCCATAGACTACACCACGTCGGGCACTTCTCCTACAAACGGGGAGTTCAACATTTTCTGGGACAACGACAATCTTAGCCCCGGTGCGGTGCAGGCCATCAAATCCAAACATAACAATGTCAGGGTCGCTCTCAGCTTAGGCGGGGACAGCGTAGGCAACGGCTTCGCGCAGTTCAGGCCGTCTTCTGTGTCTTCGTGGGTGAACAACGCCGTGTCTTCTCTCACAAATATAATCCAACAATACCATCTTGACGGCATCGACATCGATTACGAGCACTTCGACTACTCCGATCCCAACACATTTGCTGAATGCATTGGACAACTCATCACGCAATTAAAACAGAACAACGTCATCTCCGTTGCTTCTATTGCTCCCTTCGACGATGACCAAGTGCAGTCGCATTACAGTGCCCTGTGGAGAAAGTACGGCAGTGTCATTGACTATGTGAACTTCCAGTTCTATGCCTACGACTCCTCCACCACCGTCTCCCAGTTCATCCAATACTTTAACGCTCAGTCCTCCCGTTACAATGGTGGAAAAGTGCTGGCAAGTTTTATTACGGAAGGTACCGGAGGCCTCTCTCCTGCCAATGGCTTCTTTGACGCCTGCACCACATTAAAAAACTCCGGAAAGCTCAACGGCATATTTGTGTGGTGTGCCGACAGCTCCCTCTCAAATGGCTTCCATTACGAAAAACAATCTCAGGCTCTGTTGCAGGGATCCTGATTGAATTTTCACCGAAATCCACGATCCTATAGTTGATTACCCTGTATTCAGTGGGTTGCGTTTCATTTGGTCTTTTAGTCGGTTATATCATGTGGCCCATTCACCATTATCATATTACGTATGCGTTGAAATACAAATGCCTATCTACGCTTTAAAAGGCGTCCCAATTTATTATGTTTAATATCACGGCTCCATAAAAGTGCACCTTGTCTATTTTTTTTTGGTAATTACAAATATATTTATTCAATATTGCATTCACGTTTGTCTAAAGATTTTTCAAAACCTGGATATTTATATTTAATTGTCAAAAATAAAACAAATGCCGCAAATGTAATATGACTGAACATTAAAACATAAAAGAACAAGAAAAGTAATTCAACATGAGTTGAAAATTTGTTCATGATTATACTTACTTCATTTATTTGGAAATAAATTTATGATAATAATTTTTGAGTTTCACTCACATCATAACATAATATCTAAGCTAAAGATTGTATATATATTTGATTTTTCTACAATAGAGTGTCTCATTGCTTTTGCCTCTCCATACTCTTAGTCTAGTCATAAAATGCCTATGTAAGGTGATAATTGAAATCCTCAACCCAAATTAACCGACAAAAATAAATATAACCAATGGTTTAAACTTGAATGTTTTTCTATTAAATTATGTCCTTTTATGAGTCTCTTCCTTCTTGTGTATAGCATTGTCCTTCTCTCTGTCTAACATCCATTAATTCGTAACTCAATTTGAAATGCATATTTATATTCGAATGTTTTAATGGTGGCAATAATTTAAAGGTGGCAACAATAATTCAATGGTGGCTTAATTGCAATATTTCTCTTTGGGGCGCTTGCATATTTTAATGGTGGCAATGATAGTTTTTGCATCTATTGATGCGGGAGTAGCGACAAGACCTCGAATGACCATGCCTCCTTTGGTAAAGAAACGAGCTCACAAGTTTGTCTCGAAGGTTTATGATGAGGTAATGACCCTCCTCTACCTGATCCTGATGTTGTTTTAGATTTACCTCAATTTGAAAAGACTTGCTCTTGGCTTGAATATTTCACTTTGGTTGCATACTTCATTGGTCGTGTCTCCTTAGAGAGTATTTTCAAACATTGGGTTCATAACCACCTGTGAGGCTATGGTGTCCAAGTTGAGGGCGTCCAAAATCTTTCAAGGGGTTTTCCCCATTTCGTTTCTTCAATCTTGAATATCAACGCCATTGTGAACCATGGCCGATGGTTTAGTAGGTACACTTTGGTCATCTTTTCCCCCTGGACGCGTGAATTTCAGGTCTCCAAACATGCTAAGCTTAAAGTTCCTGTACGGGTGGGATTTCTGGTCACCTTTTCCCCTATGGTGTTTTGTGGAAGAACTGGTCAAACCCTTTGTGTGTTTCGTTTGCAATAAACCAAACAAGTTTTATGTGGCCAGCCCGCAGCATCAGGTCTTTATGGAAGTTGACCTAGCCAAAGACCTCAAGGAAACAAGTTATATCCTTGTAGGTGACACCTAGTTCTCTCAACGAGTCCTTAACATTAATATACCTAATACTTTGTTTCACTTCCAATCTATCGGCCATATGATTTGTGAATGCCCTCTAATGGCTTCCTCGGCCCTGTCTCTCAATGAAAAGAAAATGCTAACCCTAAATTGTCCTCCTCCTCTGGTGAGGGTTGGACTGTGCTCACTAATAAGAAAAACCCTAAACCCAAGCCATCCCTAGATTATCCCATTGGAGTGCCTACCTCAACTCGACCTCCACAAACACAACAAACTAGTTTCTCCTCCTCTAGTTCATCTTTCCCTACTTACGGATCCACAATCACAACAAATCCTATAATTTCGTAACCTCATTACGAGGAAAATATTGACACCTCTAAGAATAAGTCTATGCACACATGTTATCGTAGTCCTCTCCCTTAGAGGAGGATGAGTATCTCCGGCCGCAAAGACGGAATTTTAAGATAGGTAATTATGTTCCTTTCTCAAAAATCGTTAGTTCGTTCATTTATATGAATAAGTTTGCCATCTTAAGGGGCCTCAAGATGAATTTGGCATGAACCTTGATGATTCTCAATGATTGTGTTCTATTCAAATGTTTGTGGTCTTACTGAATTGACCTATCGTTACATGGTTAGGGAAGGTTGTCAAAATTTTGATCACATGCATGTGATTTTTTTGCAAGAGGTTAAGCTTGCTGAATTTCTTCTCCAGTCTGTTTCTTGTACTATTTGGCTGGGGTCATTTGTCATCATTCCAATCACGATCCTAGGAAAGGGTGCATTTTTACTCTTCTCTTTAGTTCTCTAGCAACATTCAATTATTTCTTGGGGTTCTGACCCCTCACATCAGGTTTTGTGGTCCCTTTTTTATTTACATAATCAGATTTTTGGTATTGCTAATATTTATGCTTCCAATGATGTTGTTGAGTGATCTTTACTCTAGCGGTGGCTTGCTAATGAGATGCCTGACATTAGATCATGTGTAGGGATTTTAACATGGTGGAGTCTACGATGATAAAGTGGGGCATCTTACTATGTGGTGGTGTGTGGGTGAGAGAGAAGCATGGTTTTACATGCGTTATAAGCTTGGAATTTTTATCCTAACCATTTTTTTCAGCATGACTCTAATGCACCCTAGTTCACTTGGTCCAGCCTACAACAAGGTGATGAAAAAGTTGGCAAACGACTTGATTGTAATTTCCTTCAAGATCAAAGGGCATTTTCTTTGTCTACCAATTATGACAGACCTATTTCTGTCTGGGAAGGGGCTTTGCTCCCGCATCATCTACCTATTTTTTTTTGAAATTGTGTGGAATCGAACTACTTTCTAATTCCTGAACTCCCAATTCTACCTTAACATTGCTAACCTATAGCATTAGAGAATTGTGGATAAAATTCTACACATTTGGAACATGTTTGAGTGCTCATCTATTCCATATGGGTGGAATGTTTGGTGGCAGGATGTCGTTATCAACGTTGCACCCTTTCTCAACTTATATGGAAATAGGTTGCATTATTCAGAAGAAGGGTGCATAAGGCCTCTTCTAGGAATATGTTAAAAGTTCCAGAGCTCTTGACCATTCTCCCTTTAACACCTGCATTCATACCAAGGTGGTGCAATGGAAACACAAAATCAAGATTAAAGAGGTATATGAGGCCCACTGGGCACAAATTAGAGCTTGGTTACATTGGCTTAGGATCGGTGACTGAGTTACCAAAGAATTATTTTATTTCCTTCGGCCTCGCCATGTCTACAGTTCAATTTGGGTAATCAAGGGTGTTGTTTGTCGTATAAGTGACCTCCTTAATTTCTTGCAAGAATTTCCTCATCATTACCATGGTGTATTTTTTACACAACCATACACTCCAGAGAGGGATGCCACTTTGGGACAATGCCTTCGAGAAATCTCCTTGTAAAATTTTTAAGGCTCAGAGAGTTACCTGCGATCATCCCCTTTCGGTCAATGACCTTAAGGAAGTTGTTATGCAAATGAAAATATAATAACCTCCTGGTATTGATGGCTTTGCTTATGAGTTTTATTAATTTATTATGGGACACATTTGGTCTTAAACTTCATCATGTTTATTGTGAAGCTATGGTCAACAATTCTCTCGGAGATTTGATCAATCAAGGTAATATTAAGTTCAACCCCATGGTTGGAGATCCTGAAGTTCTCATCACGGCTTGGAGACCGATCATTTCCAAGGCCTTAGCCCTCCAGATCCATAATATTTGGCCTCTTATTGTGCATGGTAAACAAACTAAATTCATTTAGAGTAGATTTATTCTGGACAACATCATTTCTATTTGGAAAGTGATGGAGTGAGCCCTAGTTTCTAATAAAAAGGCTCTCTTCAACAAAATTGATTTTGAAAATTTTTATGACAGGATTGAATGACCTTTCATTATTTACATGTTATAAGCACTTGACTTTAGCCTTAGGTTCATTTGGTATATCAATATGTTGTTCCAGGATACTAATGTCAGGCTTACCATTAGTCGAGTCCACTTTGACATGTTTAAGCTTTAGATGACCATTCAAAATAATTTTCCCTTAGCTTTGACATTTATGTTCTCTTGTTAGGGTTCCAGTTATCTTCTTTCCGATTCTTCTTTGTAAGGGTTAGTTATGGGCATTTCTCTTCCTAATTCTAAGTTGCAACTTATTTATGGTCACTTTGTTGATGATTCTTTCTTAAATCTATCTGAGAATAAAGAGTTTGTTACCGACCCCTTGCAGTTTCTAGATACTTTTTCTTGGCTTCAAGTTCTTCCATTCAATGGAAAAAGAATCAATGTTACAGAAAGTTTATGGATCCATGCCTCCATGGTGGAAGAATATTCTTGGAAGTGGATTAAATTTGGGGTTCAATTCAAGTTTCTAGGCATTCCTTTTTCTTTCCAGGCTACTCCTGCTACTTTTTGGTCTTATGTTATCTAACAAGTTGAGCAAAAAATTGATTATTGGATTACCAAACCTCTCTCTCTTGCTAGTAAGTTTCATATTTTCTCTAAGGTGCTCGTTGCTACTCATGTGTATTATTATTCATACTTGGAACTCTCTAAGGATTCATATACTAAGTTACAAAAATTACTTAGAGATATCTTAAGGGATAATAATAATGGTCAAAAGGGCTTCCAAAGAGTGGCTCGAGGACATTTGATGTTCTCCTAAAGAGGTAGGTGGATTAGGTTTTATTGACATTTGGCTGCAAGGCATTGCTCTTAGTTTCAAGTGGATTGTCTATGGTTTAGAAGGATCCGAGGCATGGAAAATATTTCTTCGCCATTACATCTGTCAAGGGACTCCTTTAGGAAAAAAATTGGTCTACAAAGCCTATTTCTCTCCCTATTCAAGTCAAAATTGAAGGAACATTTGTTTATGAAGAGTATCTAGAAGTTATGGGAACTAGTCAAACCTCACCTACATTGGGCTCAGGATGGTTTTAGAACCGGTTGTCTATCAACTCACACTCTTTATGGTGGTATCCTGTTATTAATTTTCACAATGTTCCTTTTTTATGGTCTCATGGATTAAAATCCTTCAAATTTTTAAACATGAGATAAAATTTCTTATGGATATTTTCTATAATGTTACCCATTCTTGAAATTCTGGTCCTTATCAAAGAAAATTTAACATTAACAATGGTGATAAATAATCTATATAGGAAATATAGAATGCCATACCTAAAGATATGCTTCAAAAATTGTGGTTTCTCCTCTTGTTCAGTGGTGGCAAAGATTTGTAGTTTCCCACTACAAATTCCTGCAATCTACAAACCCCATCTTGGTTAGCATATTTTTTCTCCTGCCCACATCCATTTAAAAAATTGAACAAGACCTAGAAGCTTTATTCCCACACAAGTCTCAAAATGTAGATTCAATAATATTTGGAAAGCTCTTTTTGAACCAAAAAGGATCATTTCCTTTAGTGCATTCTTAATTAGGGTTTTTCGGTTGGAAAAATTCTTCAACATATTGGGGTGGCTAATACCTTGTGTCTTTCTTGTCAATATATTGATTCTCTTATGCATTTGTTTTTATTTTACCCACTTGTATAAATTGTCTGGAAGTGGACTCACTCCCTCTTGTAACCTTTCCACTTTGAACCCTTCACTTGGAAAATATTTTTACTGGTGGACTCAACCATGCTTCCCGCAAAATTCAACAAATTCAAGAAATTATTTCATGAAGAAATTATTTTTGAAATTTTGAAGATTATAAATGAGTCTATTTTTAATCAAACTTTAGTTAGCCTAGAGTTTTCTATGTATTCTAAAACTATAATTATTTCTCATGTTTTGCTTCAGATCCAGGTCTAGGAGGAGAAATTCCACTTGGAGGTGGAACATTTGTAGGATAATCTTACCCACTAGGGTACTTCCACGTGCTCTGTCAGCGCATTCCATATCTATTACGTCATCCTTCTCTTCTGGAATGATGGTCCCTGCCTCACCATTAGCCTCGGTCTCATGGTTAGGACACCCAATAAAGGTAACATGTCCGAGTTCGATGCAATTCCTCCCCTCCTCGGTGGTAGGCCTATGGCATTTTCCAGTGGCTCAGTGGCGATGACTGGGTGGATCCTCCACAATGCTGGGATGGCAATGGTTGTGGTTGGGGGGTCCTCCCTCCAGCCGCAATAGTGGCAGTGGCTTTGGGTGGCCTTCTTCTTCTCCAGATTTTGATTCCATACTAGGTGCCCCCTTGATAAATTTCTGCACTTATGTCTTGGGATTTATATGACTAGATAAAAGGTGCTCCAACCCAAATCGGGGTGATGGATGGGATCCCGTGCTGAATTCTCCCAATCCTCCTATAACGGGTTGGGGTGATGGTTAATGTAGGTCACCTTCTCCTCCTCCTTTGTCTTCCATGTGTGTTGTTGTTCTTTAATTAGCTCCTCTATGACTTGTCACTTCTATGAATTGTTCTTTGTTTATTTGTATTTTTTATCTCATGCAACATGTATGCCTGGTGTGGCTTATTTTGGGGCATGAATTCTCCACCTAGATTTTTTATTATGAACCCTAAGTAATTTTCTTGATCATATTAATATAAAAGTGTGTTTCAATCAAAAATTAATTTTACTTCTACTTAGCTATATTTTTATAATATTTTTAAACATTCAATAAATAAAAATTTAAATCAAAATAAATTAAATAAAATGAATGAGTTAACAAAGATAATACCTTCCAAACATGGATCTAAAGCAACATAAAAATAATTCTACTAGAAATGAGACAAAATACATGAGCATTATAAAAATTCATATATAATTAAGAAGATATATGTAATTAAATCTCAAATGAGAAGTGCTATATAAAAATAAAAAAATATAATGACTATAGATAAAATGACCATGTAAAATGATGATGGTTTGTGTAAAGAACCATGAAGATATGCCCTATTTATTATCTCCACGTGTTTTATTATTATAAGAGCTTTTCTCAAATTTCCTTATGATGAAGTATTATTCCATTTCTTTAAAAGAATACCATGTATTTGTATTATTCCTTGTCTCTACTTCCCAACATGTAACAAGTTTCATAATAAAATTTCAATGCTATGACTCCATACACATTGGTATTATGTAACAATACGTTAATTACGTATCATTATTTTTTTATAATTGGTAAAAGGAGGGTTTTGGTAGGTCCCTTCCCTATTACATCAAGGACCTAGTATCCAAATATATCTAAGATAATTTCAAGAAATGAGAATATGAAATAATAGTAACGATCAGTCCAGGAGCGGCCTAACATATCATATATTACATAGCATCACCAATAATATTTAAAAAAAAATTGTCATTTTTTGACATGATGGAATTGGTCTACATCACTTGAAAAAAATGATCTATAATAATCTTGGAGATTAACATTTTTCTAATGTGGTATTCATCAAATCATTCTCAATTATTATTAATGAATCCAATAGTTGTGACATGAACATGTTTAAAAATATAAATGTGATATCCAATTTCTCTACAGTGGTAAAGGAATAATTTTTCCCCCAATGTCGACATCACTCAATAGTTGTTTCAAAACTTGAGAATATTCTTTCCATTTTGTTTTCATGTAGTACTAGCTTGTGTGTCTTGGTTTTCTCTAAAAAAACCCTAAAATGGGTCATTCTCGACCGTATGAAATAGGTAGGATTTACTTGCTACATTGTTGGACATAAGATATTATAAAATATAAAGAACCGTGAAGATATGCCCTATCTATCATATCCATGTGTTAGATTTCTTATAAGCCATTTTCTCCCATTTCCTTATGGCGAAGTATAATTCTATTTCTTCAAAAGGGTACCATGTCTTTGTCTTACTTCTAGTCTCTACTTCCCAATATGTACTAGTTTCATAATAATAGGTCAATGATATGACATAGTGTGTTGGTATCCAAAATTTTCTCCTTTTCAGTCCTGAGCAGACCATAGATATGTCATGGAGCTTAAAGATAGATTATACCATGTTGTAATGTCATTGGTAGCCAGGGGATATGGTTTAGCTAGTACTCGGGTTTGTGAAGAAATGGATAGCACTCCAATAGACTTGATCTTGTCCTAGTTGTTTTAGGGTGTGCCTTGACCAAGGTAAGAGGACCTATTTTATAACCTTGCAATGGTGAAGGAGATGAATATGTCCTCTCTTTGCTTGAAATTATATGATGGAGACCTTGATGAAAACATGATCAACACCCCAGCTCTGAACTCTCACAAGTTCTCACTTCTCAAAAATGGGTATGTTCTCAAAACAAGGCAAATGTTACTACATACATAGGAAATCCTGATTTTTATGTGCATACTTTTGCAAATGGATTTTGATCTTCTCGTGGGTATATAAATACAAATCAGGGATAGTACATGATAGGATCTTTGTTGTTAGATGATTTTCGGTGACGGATTGATAAGAAAAAATGGGATAGATAAGATCTTTGATAATCTCTACAATACTTGAACAACTATCAGATGAAATGCCTAAAATAATCAGGATGTTCTTTCAACAAGAAGAGGCAAAAATGGAAGCCTAGGTTGCACTCTTCACACAATCTTTGAGAACTCACCACAAAATATTGAAGTAAAGAACTCAATTAAACACAAAATCCTTTATCAACCCATGCCTAAGGTGCCCCAAAGGCTTACAAGAAATCTCTATAGTTAAGGAAGGTAAAGTGATTTAAATTTGTTTATCTCTTTATCGATGAGGAATCTTCTAAACATGAGATTGAAAATGCCACTAAAATATCAACAAGAAATGTAGATTCTATGTGATTTCTAAATACTTTCAATGCAAGATTGCAAAAAAAAAGAAAACTATTTACGTGAATTTAAAAATGATAACAGACATCATATTGCCCAAAGAAAACATAGATTTAATTCAAAACTTGTTAGATTCAATAGCAGGGGAGAGTTACATGAACAATCTCAGAGTTGTGTGATGGCTATACACTTGTAACCAACTCACATACATGAATTTCCAACACATGAGACATTAACTTGGTTCTTTGGTGGATTTCTCGAAAAAATGAGCTTTCTCTTAGAATTTGCTCATGATTTTCAACTCCCAACCCTTTAAAATTTCTCCAAAATGCATTATATACCTCATGCCACATTGGAGCCTTCTTTCCCAAGCAAAGAATATGCCATGGGATCAATTTTGTTACAATAATTCTTCATGATTCAATGAAAATGACATCAAACAAAAAAACATTCGTAGGTTGCAAGTGTGCCCAAAAAGATTAAATCATTACAAATATCTGATCATTATCCATCTTGGAGGCATGTTTTTCATCATTGAGGCATGAAAACACCTTTTACTCATCATTTTCACCTTTTTACCTTTTCATATTACCTCTGTAACTTTTGATTTTGTCATTTCACGTGTTTTCTCGGGCAAGGCAAAATATATTAAAAAACACCTCAAATCAAATAATTAAGCCATGAAAGTGATGAAAATGATCCTGAAGGCCAAGAGGACACAAAATCACTATAAATTTGATGAATTTTGATGCAAAAATCATGATTCCAAGCTTCCTGGAGCTCCCACGGCGATCAAAACAAATGGATGCACAACAACCATCGATCTTATCCATATTTTAATCCGGCCCCCACGTGGAAGATGTGGAATAAGAAATAAGCTTGAGTAACCCTTTTAATTTTTTTGATAAGGCCGGACATGTGTCAAAAATGACTAGAAACAAATTCGGGCTCATTTTTGACTTTTCCACATTTTTTTGAAAAATGGAAAATTTTGACTTTTTTCTCTACCCCTCCACCTTTGAATTTTGGAGCTGACACGTGGCACATGGTGAGTCCCATTGGGATCACACTTCAATTTTGTGCATTTTGACCCTTTTTGGAAATTGGAAAATTTTCACCTTTTGCCCGCGCCCGCACCTCCGATTTCTCCTTGCCACGTGTCCATCTCCTATTCACTAACAATGTGAACTCTTTAAAATTTTTATTTTGAACTCTTTTGTGAAAAAGGAAAAAATCCCTTTTACCTCTGCCAGCCCACCGACCTACCTTGTCCTCTTCCATGCGTCCATCTTTCATTTACCGAGGACCCGCGGGCTTAATCTTCATTTTTACTCCCTTTAAGCCAAGGGAAAATTCTCAACTTTGTCTCTGTGGGCCCGTGCCTCCAACTTCTCCCCTACCACATGTCCATCCCCTATTTGTTGCATGGGTTTCAGGCCGAAACTTGACTTTAAACCATTTGATGTTTAAAAACTTCAAAATCACCAAAACCTTCACCGGTCCGCCGACCCACCTGACTCTATTGGACACGTGTCCACTTGTGATTGGCTTGTAGAACCTCGGCCCAAAATTTTCCTTTTATCCATTTTGCCAAAAAGGGGGAAAATTCCCATTTCCCTCCACGGGCCCGCCTACCCACTCTGCCCTGTCGTGCCACCACATGTCCATCTCTGATTGGAGTGGGGGCAAAACCAATTTTGAAACCTTATAAAATTAGAGGTAGAAACCTCTAAGTCCCCTCGTAGCCCACTTCCATTTTGAAACTTTTAGGACACGTGTCCTCTTGCGATTGGCTATGGGGTTTCAGGCCAAAATTTGAATTTTAGAATTTTCACAAAGTAAGGTCTAAAAACCTTAAGGGAATCCGACCACCACCATCCCGCCTACCAATCAAAACTTTCCATGTAGTAAAATTTGGAAAAAACGGGTCCCTGGGCCCGAAAATGTCCCATTTGCTTGAAAAGGCAAAAATGAAAAATTAGAGCACCTCCCCACCTTTCCTCAACCAATTAGAAGCCACCACGTACGCTCTAATATCTCAGCCATAATTTGATGGCTAAAATACACCGGTCTTCTAGTCAAAATGTAAAAATCCTGGGATGCCCTAAATTCAATTTTTTTCGCCAAGGATGGTAGATTTTTTCGATTTTGAATCAACTGAAGGATGATTTTACAACATTTTCGACCTTGGGATTGGATTTTCAAATACAAACAAGTATGAATTGATCAAATTCAATTTTTTCACGATCTGGCAAAGGGAAAAACAACATAGCTCATGAAATTTGAAAAACTAGGGTACAAAAAGGGAAAACTTGGAATATTCCTTCAAATTAGGGAAAAACAACAAGTTTGCAAATATTTTTAAAGCATTCAATTAGAGGGAAGAATTGCAGATCATTAATTCAAAGGGTAAAATGTTTTTTTTCTTTTTGAGAAAATACAGATTTGGAAATTAGGGCAACATGATGCAAGCTCAAAAATGCTACCAACATCACCTCTTTCTTGGGGATGGGCACTCCTAGTGAGTACCATAAGGTCAAAACATAGACCAAGTGCCAAAATATCCATTGTGTAGAGGATTCAAGAGCCTAAATAACCAAAAACCAGCTGAGAATCCAACAAAAAATGCTACCACACAACAAGGCAAACCACAAACCGACAAAACACCAAAAACAGAGCAAAAAACCAAACACTATACACTATACAAGCTGGTGCATACCTAAAATTTGGGGTTTAATCCAAGAAATGCTTCAGATGCCTGCCATTAACAGGAAATTCCAACAATTCCCCATCTAATTCCTTGAGAAAGAAGGTATGTTCACCAATTATTATATCAATGGCATAAGGGACCATCCATAATGCATCAAATTTTCCATTCTTTCCCTTGTATTCATGCCTGCTATCCCACAACAAAACTAGATCTCTAACATTGAAGGCTCTAGGAGTGACCTTCTTGTCAAACATTCTCTTCAATTTTTCCCTAAATATGACATGCCTTTGATGGGATGCTCTTCTCTCCTTATCAAGCTCAATAATCTGATTGGTCCTTGATTCATATGGACCAAGCTTCTGATCTTCTAACTATTGGGAAAACTGAAATGAAGATAATTACAAGTGCAAGAGCAAGAAAGCCTGAGTTCCATACACCAATTCAAATTGGCTTTTACTAGTAGCTCTTTTAGGGGTTATCCTATCATCCCAAACTGCAAATTTCAATTGTTCACCCCATTTCTTCTTGTTTTTCTCCAAGGTTCTTCTAATGATCTTCAAAAATTCTTATTACTGGACTCATCTTGTCCATTCCCTTGGGGGTTATAGTTTGAAGAATAAGTCAGATTGATTCCATATTCATTGCACATTTCCATTAAAGGTTTTTCTGTAAAGCACATGGCATTATCAGCTACAATCTTGACTGGGACTCCAAATCTGCATATGATTTGATTCAACAAGAATTCCATAGCTATTTGGTGTGTTGCTTTCTTGGTGGGGATTGCCTCTACCCACTTTGTAAAATAATCAGTGGCTGCAAGGATCCACTTATGGCTAGTACTAGAAGGATCTAAAATCTCACCAATGAAGTCCATCCCCCATTGCTTGAAAGGAGCTTCAATTGATATAGGCTACAAAGGAAGGGAGCCTGAAGCTTTCAGTCTTCCAGAGAAACGTTGGCAACTATCACATTTTCTAACCAGCTAGGTTGCATCTTTGAAGAGATTAGACCACCAATAACTAGGTCTCAAAATCTTATGTGTTATTACTCTTCCAACAAAGTTTCCTCCACAAACTCCCCCATGGAAATCAGCAACTATCTTGGGAGCTTCATCTTCAGTTATGCATTTCAAGAGGACACCTTCAGGGTTATTCCAAGCCATCCCAAGGTCTATGATGATGTATTTTTGAGAAGCCAACGTGAGGGCTCATTTCTGATTTTATTTAAATGATCAGACAACAAAGGTTCTGAGGTAGAATATTATATCCTTGTACCACTCAAAACCTACCAATTTCCCAAGAACATATGCCCTTTCTTCTTCTAGCTGATTCACTTCCATATTCTGCAAGTTGCTCTCAGCCATGAGCTTAGCAAGACCCAAACCTCTTACTAGCTTTGTGGTTTGGATGTCCATATCATACTCCTATAGTTTGTTCACCCATCGACATATTTTACTTGACATCTCCATCTTTGATAAGATGTCTTTAACCATGGTGTGGGGAACATAAGCAACAACTTTTGAACTCAATATATAAGGCCTGAAAATTTTGTTTCTTTCACCAAGGAAAATGCTTGTTTCTCCATGATTGTATACTTTAGCTCAGGTGCTTGTAAAGCCTTACTAAAGAAGGCAATAGGCCTTTCAGACCCATCTTCATCCTTTTGGAAAAAAATAGATGCAATAGTATTTTAAGAAGCAAAGGAGAAGATTTGGAAAGGCTTCTTGTAATTCAAAGCTGCCAAGACAGGTGCATGTTTGAGTGCCTCTTTGATTCCTTCAAAATCTTGAATGGCATCCTCCTCCCACCTGATAACTTGGTCCTTCTTTAGAATGCTTGTGATTGGAAGAGTCAACTCAGCAAAGTTGGAAACAAACCTTCTAATAAAATTAATTTGACCAAAGAAAGATTGGATGATTTTCTTGGTTCTTGGGATAGGTACTTTCTTTGATTGATTCCACTCTCTTAGGTTCTATCATAACACCATATTTTGACACAATGTGAACAAGAAGATTGGCCTTTTGCATGCAAAAATGACACTTCTTTGGATTAAGATAAATTCCATACTCTCTACATCTAATCAACATCTTCACCAAGTGCTGCAAATGATCACCTCTCTCGCTTTGAAAACACAAGTCACATCATCTTGGTAAACTACAATGAACTCATTAATGTAACTAGCAAAAGCAACATCCATTGCTCTTTGAAAAGTGGCACCAGTATTCATCAAACCAAAGGGCATCCTAATAAAAACATATGTTCCCCAAGGAGTAGTGAATGCTTTCTTAAGTCTTTCTGATTCTTTGAAAACCACTTGATTATATCCGAAGAAACCATCCAATGTAGAAAGAAATTCAGATCCTGTCACAATTTGTAACATATTTTTCATATTTGGCAAGGGATAGTTGTCCTTCATGGATGCTTTGTTTAGATTTTTAAAATCCACACAAAGTCTAATGTCTCCATTCTTTTTTGACTAGCACAAGGTTTGCAACCCAAGATGAATATCTAGTTTGCTGAATAATACATCCATCTCTCAAATTCTTTAACACCTCTTGCATTTTCATGGAGAGAAGTGGATTAATTATCCTTTTACTCTATCTGAATAGTTTGGAATTTGTTTCAAGAGGGATCTCATGCTGAAATAAATCTTCTCTATATGCTTTCAGCTCTGAATATGACCATGTAAGACAATCCTGATATTTCTTTAATAGCTGAACATAAAACTATTTCTCCTCTTTGTTTAGACTACTGCCCAAAAAAAAAATTCTTGGTTTTTCCTTTGTTCCCAAGTCATGCTCTTCCACATCCCCGAGGAAAATATGTTTCTATTTATGATGCAATCAACATTGTTAAAACTTGAATCAAGTGCAACAAGACCTCTAGGAATGGTGTTTGTTTTCAATTGGATGATATATTTTCCAAACAAATTATCTCTTCCTTCAGTCATACACACCATTGGTTCCCAATCAATATGCTAATCTACAAACTCACCTTGATTTTTCAAGAACCTTTTCACTTGATAATCATCATCAAACACTTGCCAATGCTTGATGTTGTCAAGGATAGCTGGCCTAGTCAACACTTCAACATTGTACTCACAATAAGGTGAAATGGTGCAAACTCCAAATCTTGACCCCAACACTGCCAACTTGTCAGCAGTAGCATTCAAACTTCTATCATGGTGCATAATATTTAAGGAATCAAACATCTCAACTAGATCCCAAATTGCATGCTTATACTTCTTCATCCACTGATTTTTTATAGCATACAGTTTTCTTATTTGTTTGACAACTAGATTTGAATCTCCCTTTTCAATTATGTCCTTGACACCATATTTCCATGTAATTCTTAGACCTAAAACAAGGCTTCATACTCAGCAATGTTGTTAGTACATTCAAAATTAAGCTTGAAGGAGAAAATAAATTCTTCCAAGATAGGAGAAATCAGAATTACACCAGCACTATTTCCAAATTTGGAGTAAGCTCCATCAAATAGCAAGGTCCAAGGAGAATATACCTGTTCAAGGCACTTTGAATGATCCATTTTGTGTTCTTTTTCCATCGGAAAAACCAATGAAATTATCAACATCAACATCAGAAAACAACACCTCATAGGAAGCATTATTTGGATCATCAATTAGATGTAACATTTTCTTTTCTCCATAGAGCTTGACAAGGTTGCCCTCAATGGGAATGGTGGAAAAAGACATATCAATTTGGACACTCCCTCCAAATCTTTTAATCCAATTTCTTGATAAAAACATACCCCATTTGGCAGGTAATAAAAATTACAACATGAAGTTTCAAATTCTTACCCGGATAGGCTGCAAGTTGCACTACCAAACCCTTCACACAACCAACCACCAGAACTTCCCTTGAATCCATTGTAGTACACTTCCCATAGGCAGATGTCACTTTAATATCCAACTCATTCATGACTTCTAGAGGCATGACATTACATGATGCACCATGAATCAAACATACAATTGTGAAGTAGCCTATCTTTTATGAGAAAATTTGTAAAGAATGGATCAACATTCAATTGGGAATCAATAAATGATGTCCCCAAATATACCTCAGGTATATCTCTAAGATCTTATATTGCTGGGGTGTTTTAATATCAAAATGATTTGAGGTGTATTTTTAACAATATTTACATTTCTTCCTAGAGTAACCTTCTCTTCTTTCAATCCCAAGTACTCAAATGCTCTCTTCTTATGTTTAGGAATTCTAAGCAACTAAATGATTGAAACACTCACTTTAATTTGGCTCAATACTTGGGCTATGTCATAGGGGACACTCTTTGATAAAACAACATTGGAAGGGAGACAAAAATATTCATCAGATGGCAATGGATTCTTGGCAGCTTTGGCATGACGAGGACTGTAATTTTTGCATGGGACAACAAAATTCTTGGCAAGTGTTTCTTTCATAGGAAATTATTTTGGAATGCTTGTGAGCAAGGGTATTTTAGGTTTGGCTTGAGGCCCAACTCCCTTAACATCTTTTCTTCTAGTGTTATAGTCTTTCTCTTGAGCTACAACAACATTCATCAATAATTTGTCTATCTTCCTCTGAAGGGATATAACCATCATACTTCTTAATCATCAACTCTCTTAGGTATTCAAATTCATTGTTAGGAATTTCAAAAGCTTTCACTACATCAAATTCAAGAGCATGAGGGGGAATAAATACTTGTACCCGTTTGATGTAATCCCAAAATTTTGCAATAGTCCTAGCACTTATTACTTCAGTAGATGTTGCTCCTCCTTATGAGCTTCAAGAACAACCCATCATGAAAATATCATCATCAGGACCATACTCATTATAATCCTCACCAACTGGCTTGTCCACTTCACATGGAGGATGAGGAAGAAAACATCTATCACACCAATCCATATCAGCAACTTCATCAATAGTAGCAACCCTTGTAGTTACAGGGTCAGGAACTAATGTTCCTTCATGCGCTTGAGGATTTCTATTTGCTAACCCAACTGGCCCTTTACCTTTGTCATTAAACCTCTACTCATTCCTATGGTGATTGCTAAATATATCTTGTGCTTGCTGCCTAGGCTAACCTTGTGAAGTCTGCCCAATTCTCTTCTCAACTCTTTCCAACTTGTATGATATTTCCTTGATAGCCCCTACCAAAATTTTCACAACCACTTCTAAATCATCACGTTTGCTAGCTTGAGGTTTTATAGGGTTTATCAATTTTACACCATCTCTCTTGAGAGGTTTCCCAACAGCCTTGATATTGTTTTCAATTTGAAGTGCCATGGTGAAATCTTGTCTTAGGTTGGTTGGGTTATTGTCTCTTAGTAATAGGATGCCTTCTTATCAAATGCATCTACATATTTGATTAAACAAGATTCATCACAAGGCCTCAAACCAATAGGAATCCTTCTCAAGTTTTGTTAAACCTTATGTTGAAGTCATGGATTGATTCATTAGGGTTCTTCTTGATATTCTCAAACTCAGATAAAATAAATATAGGATCAGTCTTGTCACCATATTGCAACCTAAATGCATTTTTCATTTCAGTCCATGAATCAATAGAATTATCAAGTAGAGCCTTATACCAATCCCTAACATCCTCTTCTAGTGTATGAATAAAAAATTTGACATACACATCCTCAAAATCTATCTCAAAATATTCCATCATATTATCGAAGAGTTTGAGATGCTGATCTTCAGTCATAGCATTGTTACCTTGAAAATTTGGTAACCTATTTCTCACATCTTGTGGGACAGCATTTGGGTAACCATCCATTCCTCTAAAATTTATAGGACCAAAGGTATTAACAACAAATGGAGGTCTAGGCTGAGCCATATTGTTTTGTGGGGGTGATCTTAGAGGTGAAACAAGATGATGAGGAGTGAGAGGTCTTTGGGGAATGGGAATGAAAACTTCAAGATAGATCTCTCTTAAGGGCTCTCCTTCTTGATGATCTCTAAAAAATTTAGGAAATTTAGGAGAAGATTTAGGAACAAGCATTTCAAATGCACAAGAAGGTCCCTCACCTGATGGAGATTTCAAATCAGAAATAGGCTTGTCTAAATCAGATCCACTTGAAGAAGAATTGTAGTCCTCAATAACAGGCTGCTCACTTTCAAACTCAACAATAGGGATCTCCTTTCTTGCAATCAAGTCTCCAACAACCTTCCACACCTTTCTCCCCTCTAGCTCTGAGTTTCTTGAATCTATAAACAACTTCTTAGCAGAGTCCTTGATGAAGAGAGATCTTCTTCCTTCCAGTTTTGTAGATTTGAGCAACAAATTATAAATGACAGAAAAGGTAAGACAATTGGTATTTTCAAGATCAAATCAGCATGGAGTCGCCACTAAGGAATTTCACCTTAGTTGTGCAAGAATGCACTAAAATAATTCTTTCAAATGTTTTCTAGCACTGAAAACTTTGCAAAGCCTTATAAATCAGACCTTCTTCTTCTTAAATCAATCAATCACAATGCACCCAAAGTATATGAACTGCTAGTAAATTAAAAATGGCTGATAGTTGTTGAAACTTTTCTTAAAACTTATAGATATGAAACATAGAATGATATTTTAACAATGTAGCAGCTCAAAAACTTGAATACACAAATGCTCAAACTCTTCAAACACTCCACAAACACCAAGAAATTCCAAGAATTCCCCAACAACGGCACCACTCGTGTTGGTATCCAAATTTGTTCTCCTTTTCAGTCTGAGCAACACCATAGATATGTCATGGAGCTTAAAGATATATTATACCATGTTGTATGTCATTGGTATCTAGGGATATGGTTTAGCTGGCACTCAGGTTTGTGGAGAAATGGATAGCACTCCAATAGGACTTGATCTTTTCCTAGCTATTTTAGGTTGTGCCTTGCAACCAAGGTAAAAGGACCTATTTTTTAACCTTGCAATGGTGAATGAGATGAATATTTCCTTCTCTTTACTTGAAATTCTATGATGGAGACCTTGATGAAAAATGATCAACACCCCAGATCTTAACTCTCACAAGTTCTCACTTCTCAAAACATGGGTATGTTCTCAAAACAAGGAAAAGATTACTAGAGACATAGGAAATCCTGATCTATTATGCATACTTTTGCAAATGGATTTTGATCTTTTGTGGGTATACAAATGCAAATCAGGGATAGTACATGATAGGATATTTGTTTTTAGATGATTTTATTGTGGCGGATTGACAAGACAAACTGGGATAGATCAGATCTTTGATAATCTCTACAATACTTAAACAACTATTAGATGAAATGCCTAAAATAATCAGGATGTTATTTCAACTAGAAGAGGCACAAATGGAAGCCCAAGTTGCACTCTTCACACAATCTTTGAGAACTCACCACAAAATCTTGAAGTAAAGAAATCAATTAAAGACAAAAAACCTTGATCAAACCATGCCTAATGTGCCCCCAAAGGCTTATAAGCAATCTCTGTAGTTAAGGAAGGTAAAGTGATTTTAAATTTGTTTATCTCCTTATCAGATGAAGGCTCTTCTGAACATGAGATTGTAAATGCCACTAAACTATCAACAAGAAATGGAGATTTTGTGTGATTTCTAAAGACTTTCAATGAAATATTGCAACAAGAATAATGAAAACTATTTATAGGCATTTAAAAATGATAACAAACACCATATTGCCTAAAGAAAACATAGATTTAATTCAAAACTTGTTAGATTCAATAGTAGGGGAGAGTTACATGAATAATCTTAGAGTTGTGTGATGGCTATACACTTGTAACCAACTCACATACATGAATTTCCAACACATGAGACATTAACCTAGTTCTTTGGTGGATTTCTCAGAAAATGAGCTTTCTCTCAGAATTTTCTTGTGATTTTCAACTCCCAACCCTTTACAATTTCTCCAAAATGCATTATATACCTCATGCCATATTGGATCCTTCTTTCCCAAGCAAAGAATATGCCATGGGATTAATTCTATTATAACAATTCTTAATGATTAAATGAAAATGACATCAAACAGAAAAACATTTGTAGGTTGCCAGGTGTGCCCAAAAAGATTAAATCATTACAAATATATGGATCATTATTGAGGCATTTTTCTCATCATTGAGGCATGAAAACACCTTTTACTCATCATTTTCTCCTTTTACTTTTTCATATTAGCTTTATAACTTTTGATTTTGTCATTTCACGTGTTTGCTTGGGAAGGGGAAAAATATATTACAAAAACACCTCAAATCAAATAATTAAGCCATGAAAGTGATGCCAATTATCCTAGAAGGAAAAGAGGACACAAAATCACTATAAATTTGATGGATTTTGATGCAAAAATCATGATTCCAAGCTTCCTGGAGCTCCACACGACGGTCAAAACAAATGGATGCAGAACAACCATCGATCTTATCCATCTTTTAATCTTGGCCCTCCACGTGGAAGATGTGGAATTAGAAATATGATTGAGTTACCCTTTAAATTTTTTGATAAGGCCGGACACGAGTCAAAAAATGATTGGAAACAAATTCGAGCTCATTTTTTACTTTTCCACATTTTTTGGAAAAATGGAAAATTTTGACTTTTTCTCCACCCCTCCACCTTTGAATTTTTGAGCTAACACATGGCACATGGTGGATCCCATTGGGATCGTGCTTCAATTCTGTGCATTTTGACCCTTTTTGGAAATTGGGAAAATTTTCACCTTTTGCCCCACAGGCCCGCACCTTTGATTTCTCCCTTCCCACATGCCCATCTCCTATTTGTTGGTGGGCCAGCGCTTTAAAATTTTTATTTTGAACTCTTTTGTGAAAAAGGGAAAAAATTCCCTTTTACCTCCACTGGTCCGCTAACCTGCCTTGTCCTCTGCCATGCATCCATCTTTCATTTTCGAGGACCCGTGAGCTTAATCTTCATTTTTACTCCCTTTAAACCAAGGGAAAATTCTCAACTTTATCTCTGCAGGCCCGTGCCTCTAAATTCTCCCCTACCATGTGTCTATCCCCTATTCGCTAAAGGGTTTTGGACCGAAACTTGACTTTAAACTATTCGAAGTTTAAAAACTTCAAAATCACCAAAACCTCCACCAGCCCACCAACCCGCCCGACTTTGTTGGAAATGTGTCCACCTATTATTGGCTCACTAAAACCCTTCCCAAAATTTTCCTTTTATCCATTTTGCCAAAAAGGGGGGAAAATTCCCATTTCCCTCCGCGGACCTACCGACCCACTTTTCCCTATCATGCCACCATGTGTCCATCTTTGATTGGAGTGGGGGAAAAACAAATTTTGAAACCTTACAAAATTAGAGCTAAAAAACTCTAAGTCCCCTCGCGGCCTGCACTTCCATTTTGAAACTTTTAGGACACGTGTCCTCTTGCGATTGGCTTTGTAGGGTTTAGGCCAAAATTTGAATTTTAGAATTTTCACAAAGTAAGGTCTAAAACCTTAAGGGAATCCGACCACCCACCATCCCACCTGCCAATCAAAATATGCCATGTAGGAAAATTTGGAAAAAACGAGTCCTTGGGCTTGAAAATGCCCCATTTTCTTGAAAAGATGAAAAATGAAAAATTAGAGTGTTTCCCCACCTTTCCTCAGTGAATTAGAAGCCACCACCTACCCTCTGATATCTTAGCCATAATTTGATGGCTAAAATACACCCATCTTCCCTGTCAAATGTAAAAAATTCCAGGGATGCCCTAGAATTCAATTTTTTCACCAAGGATGGCAGATTTTTTTGATTTTGAATCAACTAAGGATGATTTTACAACATTTTCAACCTTGGGATTGGATTTTCAAATACAAACAAGTATGAATTGGTCAAATTTGATTTTTTCACGATCCGGCAAAGGGAAAAATGACATAGTCCATGAAAATGGAAAAACTATGGCACAAAAGAGGGAAAACTTGGAATATTCCTTCAGATTAGGGAAAAACAACAAGTTTGCATGCATTTTTAAAGAATTCAATTCGAGGGGAATATTTTCAAATGATTAATTCAAAGGGTAAAACGTTTTTTTTTCCCTTTTTTGAGCAAATACAAATTTGGAAATTAGGGCAACATGATGCAAGCTCAAAAATGGTACCAACACAGTACATGATGGTATGCATCTGGATATGATAATTACATATCATATATTACATAGCATTACCAATCATCTTTCACAAAAAATTGTGCCTTTTTGACATGGTGGAAGTTTGGAACTGGTTTACATCACTTGCAAAAAATGATCTTGCAATAATCTTAGAGATAAAAGAAAAATTCCAGTGTGGTATTCATCAACTCATTCTCAATTATTCTTGATGAATCAATAGTTCTGACTTGGACAGGTTTAAAAATCTAAATGCAATATCAAATTTATAATATATCGTGGTAGAACAATAATTTATTCATAACTATAAACAATATGACTTTATTTCCTGCAACGAATATACGTAAACAATATGTTCACATAATTCAAACTATGTGAGTAAATTACATTTTTCTTTGATATCCAATTCGACTAAATTTTTTCCTAATTTGGTCACCTAAGGAAAAAAGACACTCATCGAACAAAAAATCCATCTCCTTCTAAGTAATGAAATCATCCCTATTGTCTACTCAAAGATGGTCATTACATATTATGAAACATATAGTGATATATACCAAAAAAGGTTTCTAAAAAAGTGAATGTGAGATAAAGTTGCAAAACCCAATTATAAGAAAGTACAAGACTACAAAAAAAGATGGCAAAATAGTCCAAAATAATGGTATGACCATATGGTCTAGAAAACAATAGTTTACATCTACAAGTATTCAATTTCAGATCAATGTATTTACCTGGTATACCCACTCATATTTCCTATATTCTACTATGTATAGATCATTTTTCATCTTCTCTTTCGTGTTTGAGCTATCTCTATATTGTTTATAATTTTTGTGATTATTAATTCAATATTACTATTATATATGTTTAACTGTGAATTAATCAATTCGTAATAACCTCTTGTAACAAACAATTACATCTTATATATTTACACATTGCATTCTAACTAGAAAATTTTACACTTGATACTAATACAAAAAAGGAGCATATTGCACTACAACAAACAAGCCTTTTTTACCACAATTATTCCACAAAATTGCCACAATTTACAAGAATTGTAGATTACTTGTAGCATCTCTACGAAAATTTCATTTGACCATTTCTATGTATTGTGGATATTCTACAATTTACATTTAGTGATAATAATTCATAGAAAAGTCACATATCCAACCATTCTTCATAGAAATTCCACAATTTTAGAAAATAGAACTAAAATTGATCGTGAAGTTACATTAATATTAAAATTCAATTATATATATATATATCTATATTATATATATATATATATAAGTTAAGAAGAATAATATATTTTTATTATTTTTGCAATTATAAATAATTTTCTAACATAACTTATTCTTTGATAAATAATAAATCTATAATTAAAATTCTTATTTTTATTATTTCTATTAATATAAATATTTTTCTTAAGAGAATTATTGATTAATTTATAAATAATAAGTGTGAAATATATGTGGAACTTCTATGATAATTATTTTTTCCATTTTTAAATGTCGTGGATGTTCCACAATTGTATATAAGTGTTGAAAATTTGTAGCTAATTCACACATATAACATTTTCTCATTGAAAATCCATAATCTTATTCAATTTTTCCATTCTAAAATATTGTGGATGTTCCATTTTTCCAATTTATTGAAGTACATTACTAATGTTAATAATTTGGAGCCCGACAAATATACCCACATTTATTCCACAATTTTTCAGAATTTAAAAAAATTGTAGAATATTTGTCGATGCTCTATATAATTTTATTTTTCCACAATTTTATTTTATTGAATATAATTTGTAGAAAAATCACATCTCTAAACATGTTTTAATAGAAAATCCACATTTTTATTAAAAATAAATATAAAATTTATCACAAAATTACTCACCACAATTAGTCATAAAGGGAAATGTAACAACATTAAAATGAAATCATATCAATGTTGACAATTCCCATTAAATACTTAGAAATTTTCACATTATCTACAATTTAAATTTTTTTACATATTTTAAAAAGTCATATATAATTGTTTTTAAATATTAATCAAAATACTAAATTAATTAATATATATTTTATCATAACATATATTTTAAAAGTCTAATACAAAAATACATTAAATAGTGTGTATTTGTCAACAAAATGTAGGAAGAATTCAATAGTAAAATACTTCAATTTTTTGTTCCAATTTATCCAATAAAAATAAAACATAATGAAAATTTATGACACTTATTATTGATCATTCGTCTTGCATGTCTTCATCATAAACATCAAATTCATCTTGAGCCAACTCTCGATATTGCTCTGAACTAACATCAAATTCTCCTAAATCAATAAATAAATTTATCCCAGAGTCTTCTCTCTCATCCACGATATCATCATCGACAAGATTATCAAATATTGTTGAATCATATTCATCATTTATGTTTTCTGTCTCGCCATTTTCTTCTCCTTCACTCTCTTCATGTCCTTTTTGTTGTATATCTTCATATGTGTACTCAATAAGTTCTCATTTTTGTTCTTATACATGTTCTCCAATTTCGTCCATTATTTCTACTTCATCATTACATTGTGTCCCATCCTCATCTATAATATCAACATTATTTGTGTTTAAAAATGATGCATGATGGTTCCATCTTGGATTGTGCTCTATGATAGAAGACGAATTTTGATTTTGCATATCTTGGATGATAAAAATTTGTTCACATTGCTCTGGGAATACATATGGCTCATCTGTGTCCATAAAATCTGATGTTTTAATCATAGGAAAACCATTACCATGCATATAAATCATTATATTATTTCCTTTCTCAATCAATGAAAACCACTTTACTAGAAAGATAACCTTCCTAAAGGCCCTGAAGTCAAGTTCCATAATGTCTTCCAAAATTCCATAGTACTTCGTCTTTGTTTCAATTTCACTGGAATCCACCACATCAAAATATGTTGATATCCCACAATCAAATGTATGCATAAGCTTATCCATCTTCTCAATGTGAAAGTGCTTACCATATGCCCACATTGATTTGTAATGTGTCACCTAGACAAATAAAATATTTACAATACAATGTTAATAAATAATTCTTAAATATTAACTACAATACATTTTTTACTAAATAACATTAAAAAATAAACTATAAGCATGCACACACCTTCCCTAGATTTATTCCATTTATTATTTCTAATTCTTCCCTTGATATATTAAGAGGATCTCTTTTACTTTCTTGCATAATATTATCTCTCAACCAATCCCATGAGCATTTATTTGGCCATGTATTTTTATGATTTTTCGGATAACTATGGGACTCGACTCATGGACCCCATCCTTCTAGCTGCTCTTATAGATGCAATTGTGTTAGCTTCTTCTTTATTTATTTTGTACAGCTCTATCCATTTATCCATGCATTTTTCATGATGTGCAAAATAGAGGTGCATTTTCTCATACTCATTTCCATCTGGAAGTGAAATTTAGTAAATTATTAAAATTAATATTATGGATAAACTATATAAGAACTAGATATTTTATAAAACATGATGCATACCTCATAATTTTTTAAAACTCCCTCTTCCTTGTAGTACTTTACCCATTTAGTATACATGGTTGAGAAGATCCTCGATACTTTTTGTACTAGAATGAAAATCAGGCAAGTAATTAGAACTAACATTCACCATTTCTTTGAATGTGATGTAACCCTCTATGATGGAACCCTTTCAGTTTTTTTGTTGCACAAAATGCTTCAATACCTTCATTAAATGCTCAACAAGCCACATTGATCTTGATGCGACTGGACCACAATATTCTATCTCATTAACAAGGTGTATGAGATAATGGACTTGTGGATCAAAATATACAGTAGGAAGATACTTTTGAAGTGTACACATTAATATAGGTGCTTTATCCTTCCAATATAAAAGGTCTTCCATTTTAATCTCTCTCGAGGACACAAACCTAAAATATAATGTTTAAATATCATTATTTTTGAGTAATAAATCATGTATAATGGTATACAAAAAGATATATTGAATACAATTAAATATTCTAGGTTACTCTGATATATTTTGATAAGAGATATATAGTCTTGGTTATATTTTGATCAAAGGTAGTAGGAATAATAATGGGAAGTATAACCTGTAATAAAGAAGTGTAAATTTGTTATAATAATTAATTTATTTAAATGAAATTTAAAAAAAAAAAAAACATTTCAACTTTAAATATAAACTCCCCTTAATCATGTTGTGCCAATCATGTGTTTTTAGTCCTATTAGATCCTCATTTTTTTCTCTAGAAAAACAATTCTTGATTGTGGCACCATAACCTATAGGGAACTTTATTTTCTTTATGGCTTCATTGATATGATTTTTCTCCTAATTACTCAATCTCCAAGGAGAAGGGAGGAATGTGTTATCATCAGGATTCAACCATAATGGACACATGACTTTACTCACATCAAGGTCTTTCTTTAATCATATTCCATCTTCCTTTTTTCCATTGATAATAATCCATAGTGATCTTGATACATTGCATCCAATGTGCTCTACAATGGGAATATTCCTATAATACTCAAGTTCATAAAATATTGAGTACCTTTTCATGCTTGGGGGTAGTTTTTCTTCACAAAAAACAATTATAAATTAGTGTCATACTTAATGTTGGTATAAAATTTTCAACAAAATAAATATATTTTTCCTCACCTCCACCATCATGATAAGCAATATACCAGTCGTTTATAGTCAAAACCCTTGGAATAGGTTCTCTTACTGGTTTCGTGTTAAAATCATTTTGTTTTGTTACTCTGTAAGGATGATTAATATGAAAGAATTGTCTATATTCATAGTATATATCCTTCTTTAAGTGTTTTGAGTGTCTCACAATTGTTTGAAATCCACATTAATGGGCACCCAACTTTCCATTTTTCTTGAATACCTATAGTGATGTATAATCACTATGTCAATATAAGATTTTGAATATTTTCAACAAGTATAAAATGATTCACAATATAAAATCTCAAGAATACATTATATAGCCACCGACCACAACATAAAGATAATCTGGGCATCATGAATGGTCCAGCACATCACTCCTCTAAAGAAGAAATATCTCCTCCCAGAGGCCTTGATATTTCATGCATTTGAGCTCCCTCCCATAATATTTTAAGCTCATAAATGAGGGGACTCAAATATACATCCATATTACATACTTGATACTTTCCTATAACCAGAAATAAGTTAAAAATAGTTAGATGATATATTATATGTTTAGTATTTCATATAACACTAAAGAAATAAAATATATGATTCAAGAAGGTTAATCACCTAGAAGAATTAGAGTCAACATTATATTTTCCTTCTTTATCGCCATCCATGGTGGGATATTATTGAGGATTGCAACTACTAGCCATGTAGACCATCCCGATGATTGAATTGAGAATGAAATAATCCCGTCCATAGCTATTGAAATTCTAGAATTTTGTTTCTCATGTGAAAAATCTATCCATTTCTCATCAATTTCATTCCATGCCTTACCATCCCATACATTTCGTAAGGTTCCAAATTGCTTATATTATCAAAATTCCAACCCATGAGCTTTGCTAAATCATTACATTTAAATAGTTTCTTAAGTTGTAGAATTAAAGGAAAATGGCGAAGAAATTTTCATGGAAATGTTTTGGACTCAACAACACCTTGATGCTCATATCTACTAGTATGACATACATCACATTCTTGTAATGATTCTTTATCACCATAGTATAACATACAATCATTAGGACACACATGGTAAACATTATAGTTCAATCCTATATTTCTTAAAGAGTGTTTCACTTCCCTGTAAGACTGAGGAAGATGATTTCCCTTGGGAAGAATCTTGGTAGAAATAACTCTACATGATAAGAACACAACAATCAATTAGAAACAAATAATATGAAATATTTGTGTATCTAAATATCATAAAACATGATTAAAATTGTTCATATATGGAAATGTCAAGAAATGTAATCTTTAATTATCAAATTTACATACCTCAAAAAAGTAAAGGTAGGGTTTGACCACCCAAATATATCCTTTATATAGAATAACCAAAATATAGTTGATAATACGATATTTTTTTATTATGGATAAATAGTTTTTTGAAAGGGACTATACCCTTGTACAAGAGGGCTCAAAAATCCAGAATAAAACAATGAAAGAAAAATAAAAAGATCAAAATCAAGATAGAACATGAACATCCAGAAGTAGGAAATGACCTTCCCATAAAAAAACCAAACCAACAACAGATCAGCTAAGAATATGATTTTAATTGCTAAACCGCAATGCCAAACCAATAGAGCAAATCAGAAAGTAAACATCAACCGCACCACAAAAAAAAACAACAATCCATATAGGTGGAGAACCTTAGTATTCTTTCTAATAGGTTTCTTCTTTTTGTGTACCATTTTCTAACCCTCGATACCTCCTCAACAGGAAGATCTACTTCAATAGAATTAATCGACAGAAAAGCTTTTTTTTCCGTTAAAAATGAAGGAGGGGTATTTTCCTTTTCTGCCATGCTATTTCACTATTTAAACAATGATTTCTTATTATTAACCACTATTATTTATGAGATGGGAGTTTCTAGAACCGATTGAGATTCATGGCATCTATAACCAAATTTTACGAGAGCATCTTGTTATCCAAAATTCACCCCTCAAGGTAATTTTGATAACATGCATCAAATTCTTTAGTCCCAAGCAAAAGGCCCAAAATCATGTTTTTGGGGCCCCCTCGGCTTCTTTCTAACTCTTCCATCCAAGAAGAAAACCCAACAGTTAGAAAATATGAAAAAATGCAAAAAAAAAAAACCCAAGCTTATTATGAAAAAATGAAGCAAATCGGCTAAGTCTAGTCTAAACATGACAATAGTTGGGACGTAAATGCAATCGGCCGAAAAGACACCGTGGTCCGCGGGACAAAGGTCGAGACGCGTGGGATGCAAAACCGAATCGGTCGAAAGAGGAAAAAAATAAAATAAATTGCCCAAGTCTTGTTTCAAACGGTTTGGGACATCTTGGCCGTAGAGTATCGTGCAAAACGTGAACCAGCCAAAAATCTGAAAGACACAGTCCATTTCGGTGGTTCGAGATATTTTTCCCAAACAGTTTGGGATAGTTGGGCCAAAAGTACGCGTGGACGCTTTGAAAGCCGAAAGAACATCGCCAATGAAAATGGAATTATCGCCACGTCTTCACCTCAAACAGAACAAAAAGCCCGAATCGGCCTAAAGCAGGAGATTTTCATTTGGGACATCTAGGAAAAATTTATGCATGGGACACAAAAGCTGAAGTGGCCTAACAAAGAAAAAGTCATGTTTGACCCGTGAAACTTCAAACGGCCATAACTTTTGACTCCGAGCTCCGATTTTCATAAAATTGGACTTTTTCCGAGCACGGCGTCCTCTATGCCACAAAAACTAGATAGAAGATTTTTAATGAGGTTATATATATTTAATTAAGATAAAAATATTCAGCTCCAGTCGATTAATGATCATTCCTCAATGACGAGAAAACACCACTGCAGGACCCAAAATAGCTCCCACATACGCGAGATTTATAACTTTTGCATTTCTCATTCACATAAAATTGGTACTGTTGGAATCGTGGCTTTGAGCCCAATGCATAACAATCAATAAATTCTAGATTTGATGGGAGATTTATTGAGATTTTTAAGAAAACGTGGCTGGGTTCATAACAGTGTTTTATTTGGTGGTTGGGAGTGCAATTAAGAGGCATGGTCATCATTCTTTCTCTACTGCAGCACTTGGGATAGTATGGGGAGCCTTTTGCAAGTAATATATAATCATTTTACTCCATTTAATTCCTCTTACAAGTGGTTGAAGGATAGATTTCGGGATTTTTATTTTTCCCTTCTCTTTCTCTTCTCATTTTTCTATAAATTGGAGTGTTGGGCTCATTGTAAAGGGGGAGTTTTCAGATAGCAAAGCTCTGTCAAAATTTCTTTGTGAAGCCAATGTGTTGCAGGCCCTTGTAGTAGACTCCTTGCATGGTGATCCAGGCCCTTAACTTGTAATAGATTGAACTGTGCATATCATGAAGCAATAAAATATCAGTTTGTGGATGTATCTTCCCCTACTGTGTTTTCTTGCATTCTTCTTGCCCCTTTAATCTTTCTAAAAGAATATTGTGTCTATTATTATGTCCTTGCTGGGATCCATTATCATTGTGTATGCTTGGAATATCGTTGTGAATGCATTTTGCTAGATTATAGAGAATTGTCATCACCTCTTCTAGTGTGCACTTTGCTTCTATATTTCATGCATTTGGAGACTACTCTCACACCCTCCTTTTCTAGTGTATCACCACTTTAGTGTAGGCTTTCATTTCATGCATTCTCTCTCCCCTAATTTAAATTAGAATAGTTAGTTTCCCTGCATTAGAGTAGATCGTGGCGGGTAGTTTAGGAGTAAGAACCAACTTTTGGAGGTCTCTCTCAAGTAGCAAGTCCCAAAACTTGGAGATAGTACCCATGTTATCCAATCACACCATAAACTCAAGTATATGCACTTGTATAAACATAAAACAAGGTGCTGTGATTCGGTGATAACACATCTTTCCACCAATTTTTTCTTTCAGTTCACTTTGTTATCCGATTTGCTTCGCATCATGTCCTAAGCCGAAGCACTTTCTACATTTTAAGGGTATGCCTTTGTAATCTAATGGCTATGACCAAGTTCTGCTTTGAAATTTAAGATCTATACTTGCATGGAGGTTTTTAGAGGTATCCAATTCAACTAAGATCCTAGCATAGGTAGTGTGGGTATAACCTGTGGTTTGCAAATAACTTATAATACAAATATTTCTACACTTTCATACAACATTTTCTTTTCCATTTAATTCAATTTAGAGTCCTTTTCAGTGAAAATGTCATGAATTAAACTATCAATAGCTAGATCTATGTTTGTATCTTCATCATTCATCATGTTGTTTTGGTCTATATTCTCCACATGTGGGTTAGCTATATGGGGTGGAATAATATTGGGAACCTACAATATGATTTTATATTGCTAAATAATCCATGAGAATTATGTGAAAGTAAATCATACCACATGACTAAAAAAGATAAGTAAAAATAAATTTTATTACATACCATGTCATTAGGTTCGATACTACCATTTACTTTCAAGTGATAAATAGTTATAGAGCATTGCCATCTTCTATGACCTTTACATTTGAAGCATTCACAATATATACTTTTCTCATACCAATCGCTAGTGTAGGGTTGAGGACCACCCCTAGAATCACTATCATTCGAACTAGTAGACATTTGAAAATCTACAAAAGTTAAAATAAATGTGTATTAAATGCCCAATAAAAAAAAGTGCATTAATGATAAAGAGTGAAAGTGATAACTGTTTGTGTTTAATACAATTTCTAAATTACAAATACTCAATTTTTTTAGTATATAAATAAACCATGTATAACATCGATAGAATATCTAATTCTATGGATCCAATCCTAAATTTGGAAATTTATTTCTTTGCCAATAAAAAACCCAGCAAAATTGATATTTTAATTGTTTTGCATCTTTATACAAATATTATGTAAATTATGTCTATAAAATGTAGAAGACTAATTTTATAACTTAAATTTGTGGTTTAATAATTTAGTAAATACCATTCACTATTAATCTATAACTCACCAGTAATACTTAATCACCATCATTCCATAAAATATAAAATTTTACATATTTTCATTTTAATATTATATACAATTATTATAAATGTATAATTATTTAATATTTACATTACTAATCATAATTTTCTAAACATCAATATTGACTATTTTATTAACAATATTTTGAACTAAATATTTTAATTCTATGCGAAATTATTATATATGTATTTCTTATTTTTTATATTATTTGTGCATACTTTCGTCAGCATTAATGCTAATTGTTTTATTCATTATACCTACCATTAATAAATACTTTTGTTTCATTAATATAACTCAAGTCTTTCCATTATTTATGGTATTCATCTTTTAGGATTCTTTGCACATGTCCATCTTCCACAATTTTTGCCATGATTTCTGGCTTAAACCTAACAAAACAAATACCATTTCAAATACATTTGAATTTTGTATTTTTCTCTCAAAACATTCTAGTTCACTAATAATTTTTGAAGTTTCCTAGTGTTAGTTTTTCAGCACTCTATCCCTGAGTATGCTCACTTTGTTAAACAAGATCATCTTACATCAAATACTAAGGAGGATTATATCGTGTTCCAGGTACGCATTCCTATTTTTATTTTTACTGTATAGATTTTAACAATGTCCCATTATCTGATTTCTTTAAGCTCCATTTTCTCAGTCCTATTATTTAACTGTAAGCATTAAATCCTATCTTTTTCTGTGTCTATGAATAATAAAATTTGACATTGATCCCTACATATCATGTAGCAGTATGACTTGGTAGAAAAATCATAAACCTAGATTACTTTTTTCAAATAATTTTGCAGAGACAATAAACAATAATTTAGTTTTGGAGTGGAGAGGTTTTATACAAAGTGATGGATGGATATATTTTGGTTTTTGCACTAGTGGAATTTTTTTCCATCTAACATTTGGCAATGTTATTATTATTATTCCACTTTAGCATGCATCTTCTATTAAATTGTGTATGTGTCTAGGTTTCCCTTACCTACATTTAAATCGTGTATGTGAAGTCTATTCATAATAAACAATTATTATAGTTAGAGGTATAACATTTAATGTTCCTAATACTTAAGCAACTTAACGAAAATGAAACAAACACCACTCCTACTCCTAGTAGATACCAACATAGGTCTTCTACTTCATATATTAGTTCTATAGATTCACTCTCCCTTATGCCTTTTGTAAAGGATTCTAGTTCACATGCTAAATCTAGTGGGTTACTCTCTCCTAGTACATTTAGGCATATATATTGTATTTCACATGTTATTTATATTAGATCACTCTCTCTAGAGATCTCTACTAGGGATTTCAGTTCATATTCTACTACTAGTAAGTTAATATATCCTAGTACATCTTGGCATCATTATTCTATTTCATATGTTATTTCTAGTTAGTCTCACTCTCGTAGGCCTCCTGCTAGGTCCATATCTACACATAATAGTTCCCAAAAGTATTTCTTCTCTAGGTCTCCTACAATGCAAACTATCAATTCTACATAGATTCTACAAGATTATCCTTCTTCTATCACGACACTTGTAAGACCCAAGATTTCTCACCCCTACCCTTAATGATGCTCTTATCGTACAACTATTTATACCCCGTAATGTTATGCATAGCTATTTTCAAAATGATAAAAATATTTTGATAATAACTTAATAAAAAAAAAAAATATATTTGGTAAAATAAATAATTAAGACTTGTTTATGATTTGGTCATTTAGTTAGTTCCTTTTCCCATGTTGTTTTTCATATTGGTTTGATATGTACTATATTTATTTCTACATTATTTTTACATATTTGTTCACGACATATATTGTGTTTGATGGAAAACAAAAATAGATTGATACACAATTATTGGTATCATCATAATCCTTTCCCAATGAAACTAATCTATGCAGACATATATTGCACTCTACACATGTGTTGTTATTTAATTAATGATACTTAACACATGTTCATTACAATTGAATACATGTATTGTATATGATATCTTTTTGATAATTTAGGACGTAGCATTAACCTATGTTGAATCAAGTGCCTTTTCATAATTTCTCTTTGTTATACTTGTTGGTTATATTTCCTTTTAACCTTCTTATGTTGAATACTTTATTTCTTATTGAATGTGGCCTTAGCACCTTCTTTACCTTATAAAAATGTGGGTGTCTCATTTTTATGGCTCTTTTCATATCTTGCATGTACATAATTGCTTCTTTTATATGGCCTAAAGTTATTTCAATGCAATATTTTACCACACATTAGGTTTACCACATTTTTAGTTGTATTCCTTGGTATATGATTCTTTTACATATTAGTTCTTATGTTACCTTAATTTACTATCTCTTCACAACTATTCTTTTGTTATTATATGCACATGTATTATATGTAGTCATGATTATTTCATGTTGCATTTTGTTTTCTTTTGAGATGTGGTATCTATCATGCATAACCCCTTTCATAGGAAAAATGTCCTAATGAAGGCCATTATTACAAACTTTTATGTGATGTAATGTATAATATTAGAATTATTCAACGTAGAAACACATTGTTTCTTTTAACCCACTCAAACACTTAATTTCACTTTTTATTAATTTCTGTATCATTTCCTTTTAATATATTAAGGTGCTCTAACTAACATAGATAAAAGGATGAAATATTTCAACACGAGGATATTTTGATTTAATTAACTTCCAAAATTAATCACGCAAATCAAAATAATGTTTTAAAAAGTGATGATCATTGGAGTAACTATCAAAACACAAAGGAGAGATTGCACTTAGCTGATTTTGTGTGGATCTTGGAGATTCTAAGTGATCTAGATGTGGGAATAGGATTATATAAGACTAGAATTTCTTCACTTTTGAGACTAGCACCTAAAAATTTACTTAGTCAAAATCATACAACTAGGTCCAAACCGATCATACAATATTTACCCTTTTGTACGGTCTTGGACCTACTTTGATTCTATCTCTGCAACCTTATTTGTGCATTACCTTCCTAGATATAATTATTGCTATGTGTTGGTTTTCAATGTTATTCTTCATGATGGATCTAACACTCTACTCAAACCCTCAAACCCTCATAGTGTAAGATGGAGTTCCTAAAAAATAAAGTAACATGTGTTTTGGGTACCCCTATGTATCGATGACATCATCACCACTCCAAAGATTACCTAAAATGAACATATTAATCCTATCATGTGATATATACCGTATAAAAATCATAATTTGGCAAAAATGATTTTAAAAACACCTTTCATGAGATTCACACATGCTCAAATGCTTGGGATGGGTCACTTTTATTTCTTGTGCAGAGAATATGGAGGTTCCTAGACCTGGTAGCTAGGATACTACAAACCTATAGAGAGTACTAGCCTAATGGATGTGCATGAATTATTTTATGGTTTTGGGAGGTTAGCATGATTTTTGTGCTTTATTTTACATGAGGAGCTCTTAAAAGTGTTAGCACCCTAAATGAGGAATGATTGACTTTCTTATACAAGATTCTAATGATTATTGTGTCATGAAAAGAAAAAAAAGAGGTAATATTAGTCTTCATAAATATTATTTAATTGAATATTTTAATGCATAATGTTTCCATCCATAACATTATAGTTTTTATTAAGGGTAGAGGTTTTTCAGTTTGGATACTACCCAGTTAAAAAAGAGGCCTAAAGCCTAGATAAATCATTACATAAATAGAGAGAAAAAAGACTAGCAAGAAGCATAGTCAATATGGAACCCAAAAGTAGCGGGAATACAACACAATATAATCACAAGGTCAAACCAAATCCAAACAAAAAACAAAAGAAAACACTTCATAGAATTAATGAATACACAACACAAAAGAGAGAATCAAAGGGGTGTAAGATCAAGTTACCATTTATGTCAACTCCTTGTGATTCTGTCATAGGGTGGAACACTAGGTTTAACCTATAGCTTTTGAAAAAACTAACAAAAGTTGGTAGTTTTGACCTGGGAGAAAAAAAGTCATATTGACTTTAGTGAGATAGTGATAAATGTTTCTAAGTATGTTTTTGTAATTAAACTTATCAAATGGATGAAAGAGATATATGAAAATATAAACAAGTGACTAAAGGGTTATTAGGGTGTGCTAAGCAAGAGTGGGGAGGGTGTATTTATAAATGCAAGTGTGCAATGCCAACACCATGAATGTAAAAGTATAGATTACCAAATTTGAGTGTCTATATCCCCCCCTTTAACTATGAAATGAAATTACATGCTTAAAGGAAAAGATATGTGAGTGTGTAGACACACTTTCTATTTTCTCACGATAAATTATTTTTGCATTATCTTATTTTGTTAGTATTTAAACACTCCAAATGAAACCTGCAACATATAGTGTAAGCAATTCCCAAGATAGGAAGATGAAATTTTACTCAAAATTTAATGGAAGTACTGTAAAGGAATGTGCAACAAGAAATACTAAAAGGATATGCAAATCATGGAATGAATAGCCCTATTTTTCATACACAAGGAATATCCTCCTAGTATTGTTCTTTAGAGATTATATATTTTTGAAACTCTAATGAAGAATTGTGGGTGATTAATCCCCACTATCTGCCAAGGAGACGTCGATGTGCTAGGTATACTAACCCAAAACATGGATGTTGAAAAGAAGAACAAAAAATATGATACAAAACACCCCTCCTAAAGAAGAATGCTATGTAATAAATCCATTCAGAAACTCTCATATATTCTCCTTAATTAAAATGAAGATAAGAAAGACTACCCTTGAAGAAATTAAATCCTTCATCGCCCTCCATAACCCCAAATACAATACCACTACAAATGAATATAAGCCCAATTTTGTAAGTTGAGAGAAAAAATAGAAAAGAAAAATAAGTTCCCCCATACTCTTCTCATGTATTGTACAATTGAGTAGAAACTTAATAGAATTGATTACATGCCAAAATATGATTAGAGAAAGAATATTTTTTCCACTAATATGTCAAAAATAAAAACTGAAACTAAGTACCATGGAGAAAGAGAGAATGAAACATTTCATTCCCTATGAATCATGTGAAATTTATTCAATCTAAGTATAAAACCATATGAAAATGTTGTAGACATGATGAAAAATTTGATGATGTTGAAAAAATAGGAGAAAATACCATTGGGAAAAACCATATGATAGGGTTAAAACCATCCATATGGTCGTGACCAAGCTCTACATCTTTAACCTTATATAGATTTTCTCGATTTTCTATATTTGAATCTAATTTTACATTTTTTTTTCCTTTATTAGCATGTGTGTGCTCAGCATGATTTTTATACCATATTGAAATGTACTATAAATGGTCAAATGTTTTCTCCCAATTTTGAGGCATGTGTGATGAATAATTTGAGCATACAGATTAAAAATAAATATGTATATCGATATTTAAGATGTTGATAACCTATAGATATCCTCGAGAATCTAATGTGGTGGCCACCAAGATGAAATTGTACCTGCAAAAGGGAATGTGCATTGTAGAAACCATGATGCAAAATAATAGCAACAAGAAAAATGAGTATGATATCAACAATAGAGTTAATTCAAAAATGACAAGAATAAAAATTGAAGTTGATATGTTAGTATGAAATAAGTGCATATAATTTTGAAATAAGTACATACATTATGTGTAAAGGTAAGACCAAAACCTATTATATATTTAAAATTCAATAAATATAAATTGAAATAAAAATACATTAAATAAAATGAATGAGGTCACAAATATAATAGATTTCACAAGTATGGATTTGAAGGAACATAAATATATTTATACTATAAATGAGATAAAACACACTAGAATTATAAATTTTCATATATAATAAAGAACATATATGCAATCATAATTGGTTTTTACATGGAGGGAGAGAGCTCTGCGGCAGCTAGAGAGAGATCATGGGCGGTGAGACTTTTTGGTAGATACTACACTTAAATTACAAAGTTTTACCGACTTGGAAAGAGGATTATCCACAGATGAATATTACACAAAGTGTAATTGACAAAGAAAATGACAGACTAAAATTTTCGGTTTTGGGTAGATTTGTAGGAATCAAACCCATTATTGATTTTGTCATGGGTGGTGTAGACGTAACTAGGGATGTAAAGTTGAGGTCAAAGCTTTAATTGGGGATAGCTTTTCATTATTTTTTTAAAGGGGCAGGAGAATCATAATGTCCTTCTTGGATCTCCATGGTTCTATGTCAATGTTTCCCTTAGCTTTCAAACATGGAAACCTTGTGTTCCTCTCAATCTGGATTTTAAATCCCTCTAGATCTAAATTTGGATCCCTGCCTTTCGTTGGATTTTGGGACTCTGAATATTTTCAGGGGTGGCCAGAGACATGGTCATTTTGATTGTTGTGGATCTAGCTACTAAGGCTATATTACGACTTGTTTTTTTAGGTTGTGCGTTTCTGTTTTGCAAGGAACTAGAATACCCAAGAAAATTATTCTGAAATCTCCTCATGGAGTTTGGGAGAAAAGAATTGATGTGTAAATCTCAAATCTTTATTGTGCTAAGTGTTGCAGGGTGAATAATATAATGTCTTCATGATGCTTGATTGATGATCCTAGTCAGCGTTGTGTTGCCATGGATAGGGAGTTGAAGATGGATGAAATCGTTGCACATGTGAAGTGTGTTACAGGGTATGAAATACCCCTAGTAGGGATCAAAACCAATGTTCATGTGTATAATTATTTGTTGAGCGGTCCTACTGGTGGCTATGACGGGTTACCCTAGCTTGCAGGGAGGGAAATCATTTCAAATTCTTGCATGGTTGGTGGTTCAGGTAGACAGGATTCCTCCTTTGTCTCCTCATCAAATCTAGATTATTCATAGCCTCCTAACATGAATTTAGTGGTTGAACTCAGTAGAGATAATTTTCTTGATGAAATATCCCCTTTGTGGGTTTTTGGTTTTAAGGATGGGTGGTCTTATGTGTCTTAAAAGATGAAAAAAATATTTGATCACCCACACTCTATCTTTATCCGTCTTTCTCTTCGGGGATCTCTAGGATGTTAGTTTCTCTTTGGTCAAGTGCCTTTGATCACTGTAGCCTTGTATCCTATTGTGCTTCCTTCCTATTGGTGCCTCGACGATCTTCTTCTTCTTGATCACTTAGATATGTTTCTTTGTTTTACTTCTCCTTTGCGCCTCATCGTTTTATCTTGAGCTTGTTCAAGGTTTATAGAGTTGCCTTCAAAATCCATTTTTTTACCTAATCTAATAAAAAAAGAACATATATGAAATTAGATACCAAATGAGAGACACAACAAAAAATAATATAATACAATGACTATAGATACTCAATCCCATATTAGACCCCAAATGAGAGACATAACATTAAAATAATATAATAGAAGCCAATATTCAATCCAACGAGTCAAAAATATTTCTATCACCTATCATTTGCTTACTGGAACCTAAGTCAATAAACCAAACATTATGCGAAGACTATGATTTTTGGGAGACTAGTACAACATTCTAATGTGTGCCACAATTTGCTACCTCTCATACTTTGTCCTTTGAGTCATCATTTTATTTATTCCTGATATGTCGTTTATGGTTCTTATGATGAGGATGACATTTGGATTTCTATGAATTAATGTAACAAAATGTGCTCTCATTGCACTATTTTACTTTAGTATAGCCATTATAATAACAACTATGAGTGTCACGCATATATTTTATGTAAATTTGACACCGTCAATATTATTTCTAAGACTTTTTTTTTGTGGTTTATTTTTGGGCTACTTAAAAAAAAATTCTTGTTGTCCATTTCAAGAATTCAGACTCTTATGTTGTCTTGAGATTAGTTCCTTGTCTTCAAAATCCTCATGCATTTTCTAGATGGATTCTTCCTTTTGGAGGATATTTTCCAGTTCTTCAAATAACACCACTTTTTTATGATGTTCAATATCAAGAAAAACATCCAGAATTGGGAAGGAATGTCTCTCAGAATGATCATGATTAATAATTTTTCCTTCACCTTTTCATCGAGCACCAAAATCTCTTGTTGTTTTTATACTATATGATGTAATAATTCCTCTACTTTTTCACCATATTCCATAATAATTGTATTTTAAATCTTGGTATAAATATGGGGGGTCTTCATTTAGTTATTGGCTTCATAGATAGTTTATAGAACATATAAAGACACATTTGATGTCATCGCATCTCATATGCAGTGCCCACTTCCCTTCGACACTTTTGATATTGATCATGATACTGCTGACTATGTTATGGACATTATTATAGTGTTGATTTAGTATGGTGTTAGATGTGAGATCATGGATTATTGTTGACTCTGATTCATATATGATGCATGATGATTGTTAGAGACATTTTATATAGATGATGACATGCTGTTGGACATGGTTATATATATATATATATATATGTTATATATATATATATATATATATATATATGTTGTTAGACATGTGATAATTGGATATATTTAGTAGACCGAGAAAATTGAATTTAAAATTGATGATTATATAGTTCTGATGAAATTGTAAGTGATGTTGTTGATTTTCGGGATGTTGTTGTGATTTTATATATATATATATATATATATATATATATATATATGATTTTAAAATTATATTATATTCATTTGGATGTTTTGATATGGCCATGACGAGGCAAGGGGTATTTGTATTGTGTAGGTTAAAAATATTACAACAAACATCGGGGGATTGGGGACCAACCACATTGGAATTCTAGATGAATTCAATAAGGTCACCATGGAGACTTGTATTGTTCGTGTGTGTGTGTGTCTGATTGTCAGGGATTCCCATGGGGGATCACCTTTAAATGTGACCAAGGGTTATGTGTATTTATTTATTTAGTTCCTTTTTATTAGTGTTTGTATGTGTTTATTAAGTGATGTGTTCACCCCTTTTTATTTAAATAATTTGTGGTACATAATGTGAGTAATCATATTGTTAAAATAAATTAACCAACTTGGGTCATAAGAAAGTAATTATTGGAGTGCTTGACTCTTGTATTAAATGTTGTAAGCTATGTGTAAGAAATGTGTAAGTGATGTGTAAGAGATATGTAGGTAAAATTTGGAGTATGAAACACTTCATCTTCTTTGGAATTCGAATTGTCCTTGGAGGCTGATTTTGGAGGCTTGTGGGACAAGTTAAACTTGTCCCATACCTCTTAAATTTGCATGCCAACCTTACCTATGGTTGGAGGGTTTAAATCTAGCCTTCATTATGCATTTTTGTAAGTCAAGTTGTATGCTTTAATTGCACTTTTCTTACATGGTTTAATTTCAGTCCTTTGGGGTGTGGGCTTGTTTTGGAGTGTGTAAGTAATCATTATATTATTCACCTACTTATTTATTGTGCTTTGGAGATTGAAGTTGACTTATGAGTTGGAGTTGAGGATGTGTGATGGGGCATTCCACTTGGATCCACCTCATCCTCTTCTCTTCCCTCTCTATATATTCGAATTCATTTTATTGTTTGGGGGTTACACTCTTTTGGTTGTTGTACTTTTGCATACTTCTTTTGGGGAGAATTATTTTGATATTTGGAGCTCTTGCTTTTAAAGAAAGTGGAAAATTTTTACAGACCTGTGTTTTGTTGATCTTGGGCTATTTTGCATTAGAAAGCTTGTTGGTGGAACTTGAAACAAACTCCATTATGGAGAGGTAAGAGCTTAGCTCTTGGAAATTCTCTCCTTTTATTTGTATGCATATGTGAATGGTTGAATGTTTGAATGTGTTGTTTTATTTGTTGGCTGGTTGGGTAGATGGCCTACGGACAGGTGTAGGAGAAGACTATGGGGAATTTTGTGGGAGGCATAAGTGTTTTGAGGAGGTATAAGTGTGGAGGAAGTTGGGATTTGGGTTCCACCTTAGAAATAAATATCTTGCATTTCTTTACTTTTTATGGGGTGCCATAAGAGGTTGGGGAGGCATAAGGAAATGTGAGGAAAAAGGGGTACTTGGGAGAGGCATAAGGGCATGTTAGGGATTTGAAATGATATATATTTTGGTGGTTTGTTCTCATGTGGTGATAGCCATTTTCCCCTTGGGAGGCATAAGTAGCATCCCCCATAGTTTCTTGCTCCTTTGGCTTGCATGATGAAGCGTGAGTATTGTTTGTTGTTTTTTTTTGTGGTTGCAAACTATAGTTTTGTTTGGACTGTGTTTTGAATGAGAAATATGTCTTTGTGTTATGGAAACCTGTTGTTTCCATGTGTTGAAAAACATTTATAATTTTAATTTGGTTGGGGCTCGGGGGCCAATGAAGAAGGATGACTTATCCTTTTCATCGAATGTCTTGGTTGGGTGGAGAGTGTTACCTTTCCCCATGTTGTGTTTTGATAAAATGGAAATAAAGAAAAATGGAGGATATTCATGTTGCTATTTTGGAGTAGAGGGAAAAAGAAAATATTGATAGTCCTTGTTGAGATTATTACTTATTATAACCCCTCCCACTTTGAAGTGCATGAACTTGTACATTATCTGTGATGGAAATATGGTCTGTATGGGCTATGAAAGTTGTAAATTGAATTGTGAAAGAGATATACTCATTATCTATTTTTGAATAAATGTGGAAGAAATTATATTCTTTATATTGTAATTGAGGAAGAAGACAAAGTTATGACAGTCCCTTGTAAAACTAATTTTGTAAACCATTTCCCCACTTGATGTGGATGACAATTTAATACACATTTTGTGTTGAAGAGTTACTATGTTTTGGAAATAAAATCCCTTTTGAATGTGAAAGAAATTTACTCTTTATTTTGTTTGTAAAAAGGAATGTAATGAGAAAGAGTTGTGATTGTAAAGTTGTATTTGATATATATAAATAGAAGTGGTTACTTTGTTTAAATGATATTGCTTTCATTGGAAATCTGATTTTTGAATGTAATTTGAAATCACTGTTAGAAAGATGAAAAAGTTAATACGTATGAAGAAATGTCATAATGCTTCATTCTTTAGAAATGAAAGTTTTGAAAATTAGAATTGTAATTTGGCATTTGAATACGTTGATTCAAATCAACTTAATGAGTTAGATTGGATCTGAAATGATTTCTAATACTTAGAAGATGATAAATGGAAAATAGATCCTTTCGAATTATATATCTGTTAGATGTTTTCAAAACTGGAAAATGTTTTATCAAAATGCACAGATCGACCCTACAACATCAAAAAGACAAAATAAAATATCAAATTTTATTTATAAGTTCAAAATGACCCCAAACATACCAAAATACTTATGAAATATTTATAGAACATTTCAAATTAGGAAAAGGAAAAATTGTAGACTTCTTGATGTATAAAATTGATAAATTTAAAATGCAAATCAATCCAGTAAACTTAACCTTACAATCTATCCTAAAATATTCCAAGTAAAATCCTCCATGCCTGTTTGGCAAATGGAAAAAGAATTAACGACAAATTTGAAAAAAATTAGTAAGTTAAAAATACCAGTTCACTTTCTAAGTGATAGAAAGACGTTTTCTCAAAATTAACCATTTAAAATTTATTAAAATAAAATTCCTAAGGTTTTTGTACAAAGTGGACATCGAGAACTTTCCAGAAAGTCCTCGTTTGTAGAAAACCTAGTTCCTAATCGAAATTTATGGCCTTCTGAAGTTTTTACTTCATTTCGGGCTCAAAATAATATAATTGTCAAATTTTAAATGAATAAAATATTCTTGGGTGACCAAAGGGCTAAAACTTTTTTTTTTTTGCTTTTTTCCCAAAAGGTCAAAGTCATAAAGTTTCCCGCCACTCCGCTAATCCGTAAGCCTTCATTTTGTTTAAAAATGATCTAAGTCCAAAAAGTTAATTTGGAAATTTTTCCTTCTTTTTTTAGGCCTTGGATTGGGACGCTTAAAGAGAAACCAAAGGGACCCCAAAACTTGATTTTGCAGCCTAATCATTGATCGAGAAGTGGCTTTGTTGGGTGTCGATGGAGGATCATTATTGGTTTTAACCTTAAGTTTTTTGGCAAAAATAAATTTGTAAAAATTTAAAAAAATTTTACCCGTAGCCCCACTTTCCTTTTCAGGTAATCAAGTGCTTTTGTGAAAAGTGGACCACGTGGCTTCACGAGGCATCGTTTTTATGGAGGAGTGGATATTTTTTTATCCTTAACACTTTAGAAAACTTTTGGCAAAATTTCCAAATTATCCCCACTAATCCACAAGCCTTCATTTTGTCTAAAATGATCTAAGTCAAAAATTTAATTTGGTAATTTTTCGCAAAACCGCAACCAACGATTGGTTACATGTGATCTTCTCGTGTCAAGAGGTGCGGGTTCCCCTCATCCTTTTTGCCATTCCTTTGGAATTTTCAAATTTTCCAAATATTCCTCTCCGACCCGCTGAACCGCAGCAAATAAGGAGCTGCCATGTGGCCTCCCTGGGCATCGGAAGAGGTGCGGGTGTAAAGTTTTCTTTGTCCTAAAAGGGAAAACATGTTAAATGCCTTCCCCAAAAGCTTAAATGCCTTCCGACCTGCGCATCCGGGAAAAGTTTTCTTCCTGACTCCACCAGTCCGCTCTTCTCCTCTGGGTGAATTTTCTCTCCGATGTCTGCAGGCACGAGTTGGGGAAAATTTTCCTCCTCAGGCCCGCAGGCTCGTTCTTAGGAAAATTTTCACCCTTTCGCGGGTACATAACTTTAGAACTATGAGGAGTTAGGAGGAGTTCTTTATATCACTGGAAAGGTGAGGAAATTCCCTATCTAATTGGAATGTTTTCAGAAGTTTTAATTGTGTTAATCATGGGAAAAATCAAATTTAATCTTTAATCGAGTTCTTGGAGTGGGTAAGTAAGAATTTACTCTGATGATTTTAAATATGTATTCTTTTCGCCCAATGTAATTAAACATTTCTCTTGTCTTAGATATTATGGAATAAAATACCTTGGGTATTTAATTATTTTTGTCCCTTAACCCTAAAATTTTAATCAGGGAATATTTAGCTAAAATGTCAATGTAATCAGTGATTAAATTAATCCGTAAGGAGATTTGAGCTAGGTGTTGACTTATCACGCTTGTTGCTTTATAATTTGGAATTAGTAATTATTATAATGGGAAAATTTATCATTTGAATTTAATTGTCCTTGAGACTTTGGTTGTTAACACTTTAAAAAAAAATTATTCCATAATTTTCTAACTAAACCTAGGTTGTTCATGGGTCTCAAGTGGGAGATTTTAGTGGTGTTACATCATACATGTAATTAAACCTCATTGAAGATGTCGAGAGTTATCAAAATCAATGATTTTACATCATCTTTTTCATACTTCGTTCTTTCATTATTGTTAGTTGAACACATCACATTTTCCTTACAATTTTCCATAGTTCTTCAAAATTTAGGTTCTGCACTTATTCATTTTATAGGTGGCATATTTTAGTCCTTCGAGAAACTGAGCATTAGAATAAAACAAATTAAAATAATACATGATCCAAGAAATAAATTTTATTATTGTAATCAGAAGTAAAAACCTTACAGATGAAAAAGTGAAAGAAAGTGATCTTGGTATACTCGTGCATTAGCACGAGGACAGTCATGGTGGTGTTCTATCTAACATTCATTATCTACATCATATGCTTTTTCAAGCTTGGCACACATTTTCTCTGCCTGGAATTGCATGTCGAATAAGAACTAATCAAGTAGTTCTTAACGCACTATGTCCTATAATCGCAAGTTTATAATGTTATGGATACTTATTACCTAATTTAAAAAAATTATGGCTACCTAATAAAACCCAACCTATTACCTAATTTTCTAATAAAATGACTAAAGTGGCCACTGTAAATACATTGAAAATGGAAGCTCTGACTGTTAGGTCCGAGTCATACCTTGCTGAATAGGTCTCCCAAATTTAACCATTGAGAAAAAGGAAGTGGATTCCTCTTTCTTTAGACATCTCACATATTTGGGGAAGGGATTTTTTAAAAAAGGATGTAGATGACAATTTCAAGGAGTTAATGATAGAATCTTTACTCAATAATCTAGAACATAAATATACTGAGATGAATAAAATGACACTACAAGTGGGAAGCACAATTAATTTGATTGGTGCAACCAAGGAATCAAGTCTCCTATCGACGAACAATAAAATTTATGTATTTGCCAAGTATCTGGAAAAGGTGGAAATCATTGCTTCGAATGAAGGAGATGATGGATGGACATGTGTTAAAAATAAAATTCCACATATAGTTCATCCCACCATGACCTAAGTTGTGGTAGGAAATTCTAGATGTACTCTCTCGATTTATGTTTCTAATGAATATAGTTCAGGTTTCTTTTGGATTTATTGGTTCTAGACCTCTCCTGAACTAGTCCTTCTATTGTTGTAGTGTTGTTTTTCTTAGGCTTCTTGTTGGCAGATTGTGCTCTACTTTTGCGTTTATTTCTATTTCTTGTTATTTGGCCTTTCCTCTGGTGTGCATACCTCATGTAATATATAGATTTTGAGGCTCTTTATTCTTAAGGGTATGGTCCCCTTCAAAACCATTTACCAATAATAAATAAAAATTCAAATAACAATGTATTATTTTATGTCAACACTTTTTTTAATAAACATCTTCCTCTTTAGATGATAAACAATTAACATACTCACACAAAATTTCCACTTTCATGGGGCTTGAAATAGCTAGTTAAAAATAGATTGAATAATCTAATTTTTAATGTGTGGCTAATTAAATGACATAAAATATATCTTCCATGCAAAAAATATGATACTTCCTATTTTTAAGATTACATATTTAACAATAATAAATCCCAAGATTAGGAAATCTACTACTTGTTCAAGATCTACTTTGAGGTTTAACTTGAAGTTTCTTATGTAGACTACATTAGAATACATTGAATTTAAGTTATACAAGCTTTAAACTCATTATCAATATAACCCATGTTTAGAATAGGAAGCTTCATCATATTATTTACTTCTTTTATCAGTAATGGAACTCTATTATAGAGAAATTTAGCATTTTCCCTTTAAATTGAAACTTTCTCCACTTTCCTATTTGCAGAAGTAAAAAAATAAATAACATATTATGTATGTGTAGCCATATCTTCCTCAAGAAAGCTAACATTGAGAGTTGAAATGAATACATGCAATTGTTTATCAAATAAGGACTTCCAAATTAACCTACCTTATGGATGATGCATAGAGTTAATTTGAGCTTCAACTAATAATTCAGTAGTCTTCTCATCTATACCTCCTATCTCTTAAAATTTTTTGCATTTTGGTCATCCAATCAGCTAATTATTTTAAAATGTTTCTCATGTAGATATTTCTTGTATTCAAGTCCTATATTTTGATTTGTAATACTTTGAGAAAAAGACTTGTTTATGAAAGATAGTAGCTTTTCCATCATGGAATTTATCCTGGTCATAATTTTGTGTTGGCATTATACATGTTGTATAAATTTATCTGCTATATATTGATGAATTCGTAAACAAACTAATATCTTATACAAATTTCTCAATTCCATTTTACACATTGGGAAAAGTGTTCTCTAGCATAGTGAATTTCTTCTAAGAATGAATAACATTAAGCCAAGCCTTTATTATCTTCACAAAATAAGTTTTCATTTGTCGAGTGGCATCGATAACTGACTAGGGGTCTTTATCCATGACATATTCCCCAATGTGTTCTTTCTTGAAATCCTCAAACTGTCCTCCTCTTTCTCTGGGTAGATAAGAGTAGTTCTTTACGAAAAATTCCTATTTGTGACCCTCTTAAGAGTGTTAGTGGGAGTATCATACTTGAGCTACACCTTTTCATCTTCAAGTTGTTTCATTATATAAGTCATTAATTTTTTCCCAAAAGGAGGATTCCATTTTCCTTCTAGAGTAGTAAATGCAATTGTGGAAATGGAAGGAAAGATAAAAGAAGGCCTTACAACTTTTTGAAAGATGATTGCTGTCAAAGTTAAGTTTGATAAACATGAAAATATCTGATAGGGACAAAGAGATGGCTCATGAAATGCTATGTGAGACCATAGGAGAATGAAAAGAAGAAACGTAAATGAGAGAGAGAGAGAGAGAGAGAGATTTTGAAGGAGTCATAGATGCATGCATGATAAAATTCTTGGGACATATATGGTGTCATATGAGGATGTAATGTTGGATGAATATACAAACTAGATTGGGAAGAAATTTAAGGAAGGTCAAGGAAGGAAGGAGACGGTTACATTGGTGCATTCAAATTAGCCTTAGAAGGTCTTCTATCAAGAGTTACAAATGAGGTTAGAGTGGAAGAAGATACATCAGTCAAAGGTGTGGAAGAAGAAAATAAAGAAGTAGAAGAAATGGTTGTAGGAGATACACTCATTAATTATGATACAATTGTAGTAGCTATTAAGGCTAGGAATAACTGATTTCAATGACTTGGGGAGAAAATGATACAGTCATTGGTTATGGAAAAATGGAGAAGAAACAATTGAAGAAACGGTTGAAGAATAATAAGGAATAGGAATAGAAACCTTTGCCAAAATAAAAGAAAGGAGAAAAGGATAAAAATGGAAGTAGTAGAAATAGGGGAATAAAAAGGAATAGTTTAAAAACCAATATGATCTAATATCCCATTATATCTTCCCACTTCAACTTCATAAGAATAAATAGTAGAAATGATAATATTGCTTTAGAAATTTCCAACGGAATATGGAATAGAAGAAGAATAAACTATCCCTATAGAAGTTGGAACTGAAGAATTAGAAGTAAAAGGAACAGACATATGAGGTATAATTGCAATAATACTCACCAAAGGAATACTAAGAATAGGACTAGCTTGGCTCTCATTTTGGATTAAAAATCCCTTGATGGTTAAACCTTCAAGGAGGTCGGGATCGACCACATGTGGTGGAAGCTGAGTTTGTAGTAGAAGGAGAATATTAATAAGAAGAAAAAAATCAGCAATCTATTTTCTCTTAATGCAGTGTCCATAATGGCACTTTGTCTGAAGAGGATGTTGATCTAATCCAAGTTGCACAATCAGTCAAGAGGGAGGAAGAACAACCAGCTCCAAGTCCTATTGAAGAGGAATAACTGGAAGAGATCAAATCAAAGTTGAAGCCACTTGATGAAGAAAGCATTATCAAAGAATATTTTCTTTTATTCAAAAGGCCTTATTTGATTAGTGAATCCATGATGGAGGAGACCTATCAATAATACCTTTCTGCCCCAAATAGTCCTCTAGGGAAGAAAATTGAAGATTTTGATTTGAAAAATTTCATGCTAGAGGAAGAGATTATCTAAGAGAAAATTGGTCTTCAAGCAAAATGAAGGAACTCCAGAGCCAACGATGTGTTGCAGAAAATTATAGTGATGTAAAAGTGACTTCGTTGGATGTTACAATCAATAACAATGAGCTTTGGATTGGAAAGGAGTTCCATATTGCCACGGAGGAATAAAAAAAGCATGAATATCCAATCTCTTTCACACCATCCACTTAGGAAGGATTGCATGAAGAATCCATTTTAGGAGTTGAATTTCAGAGAAATGGGCACATCCATCGGATCAGACCATTCCCAATCAGGTACTTGGCTTCATTGGAGCTAAGGGAGAGGCTAAAACCAATCATGTCCACTTTAGGGAATGAGGATGATATACAAAGCACCCAGAGTCACCATCAACACCTCTAATAGTCCAATGCCAATCATCTTGAGGAGGTATTTTTTATTGATGTTGGTACTTTGGTGATTTGGGTGGAGGATCAACCTCTTATCAGTTTTTCACTCATAATAACAGCCATGTTCAACACCAAATCATATACATGGCTGCCTATTTTGAGAAAGGGAAGTTACTTCTCCCTACCAGTTGTAGGATTTGTTTGAGTTCCCTTTTATTCTAGTTAGCATAGAGTAGGTAGGTTTATTTTTAGCAAAATAAGTTCTTATGCACAATCTACATAGTTTTTATATTTTGGGGTATGTATGATTTTATATTTTGTACATAGTTTTTACCATGGTGGTTGCTCTTGCATAGTTCATCATGTTGCTAAGAGGGAAATGTTGTAATAAGCGGGTCAATCTCACAATACATAGTTGTTATCTCTAATAAAATCCAAATGTAGAGCAACTAAATCAGATTGGGGAAATTTTTCAATGTTTTCATCTCTTATGTCTCCATAGATCAGTCACAGTTGAGCTCCTATGTCTCTTTGCACATAAGAAAATCAGTTACGGGGCCATTTCTATCTTCATCATTTCAGCCAACGGTAGTATTCATGGGGATAATCAGATATTTTGGGGCCTTTTCATAGTACATACATTCAACCCTAGTAGATCAGTTGCATGCTCAAATTTCTTCGTGCCTTTTCCTTGATTAGATTTTAAGTTTTGGGGACACATTACAAGTTTTATCCTAAGTCCCAAAATCAGCTTTAAGAGTAGAACAAGGAGGTTTCAACCCAGATGCTAAGTTCATACTCATGATCTTAAGCTTGCGATAGTTTTGCATGCTTTGGTTTGATGGAGGAACTTTCTACTTGGTCAGAGATTCACACTCAGGACATATCACTTCAGTCTTCACCACCTCTTAACATAGCCCAATCTCAATGCTCATCAATGGCGTTGGATGGAGTTTCTTTGTGAGTATGATATGGAGATAGAGCATGTGAACGGGAAAGAGAATATGGTGGAAGATGCTCTCAGCAGATGGAGACATGTGGTTGTGGCCACCTCAGTGAGAAAAGATTTACAGAATAGGATTCTATAGTAGCTTCCTCTTGACAACTTCTACATTGCATTTCGAGCAGAGATCAAGTCTCAGAGACCCCTCGACTTGAAGTTTGATGATTTTTCCTTAGAGGCAGATGGTCTTCTTAGGAAAAAGGCCAGATTTATGTTCCCAGAGATGGAGGCTTGAGGAAAGACATATTAGAAGAGACACATCGTGCACCCTATTAAGCCCACCCTAGGGTGAAGAATATGCACACCACCTTGAGACAGTTGTATCATTGGAGAGGACTTCATAGAGATGTGGCCCAGTTCATATCACGATGTTTAGAGTGCTAGAAAGTGAAGGCCGAGCATCAACATCCAGCTAGCCTTCTCTTTCCTCATGCTATATCGGAGTGGAAATGGGACACCATTTCCATGGACTTCATTGTTGGGCTATCGATGTCAAGATATCACCACGACACCATCATGGTCACGGTTGATAAATTGACAAAAGTGGCTCACTTTTCTCTGGTGAAGACCACTTATACAACTAGTGTAAGGGCATGGGTGTATCTTGATGAGATTTTCAGGTTGCACGGGATTCTGCGGAAGATCATTAGTGACCGCGATCCTTTGGACACTTCCCATTTCTGGACTACCATGCAGCATGCCCTCGAGATGAATATTAATTTCAGCATAGCATATCACCTTGAGAAATATGGATAGACTAAGTGGGTGAATCAGATTTTAAAGGACATGCTAAGGATGTATGTGATGGATCAATAGTCTAAATGGGAGGAGTACCTATACTTGGTGGATTTTTCCTATACTAATAGTTTTCAGAGTTCTATAGGCATGGTTCCTTTTTAGGATTTGTATGGCAGAGAGTGCAGGACACCCCTTAGTTGGGACAGGTTAGAGGAAAGGGTTTCTCTTAGACCAGCTTTGTTGCAGGACATGGAGCAGTAGGTGGTTTTGATCAAACAAAGTGATTGCAGGAGGCACAATACAAACAGAAGAAGTATGCAGATCAGCAAAGGAATGACTGTAGTTTTGGTGTGGCCATGAAGTTTTTCCTTCATGTCATGCCACAAAAGAGCCCTATCCATTATGGAAGAGGTTCTAAGTTAGCTCCTAGATTCATGGGTCCTTTTGAGATCTTGGAGCGTATTGGCCCTTTGGCCTACCGTCTAGCTTCACCACCCAGCTTGTCTCACGTACATGATGTTTTTCATATTTCATTTCTTAGGAGATATGTTGCATATCCTTCTCATGTGTTAGATTGGACATCATTATAGGAGGGATCGGGGCAGGTGATGGTGGAGCCCATTCACATCCTAATCACAAGACCCCGAGACTTCTAGTCGAGAGAGGTTGATCAGTCTAGGTGCAAGTGGGATGGATATGACGAGACTGTAGCTACATGGGAGGATGCTACTTTGCTACGAGTTCAGTTTCCACATTTGTTCTAGTGACTTCCAAGAGGAATCCGTGTCTAATGGGAGGGGGATGTAGTGCCCACTTCCCTTTGACACCCTTTTGATACTAATCATGATACTACTGACTATATTATGGACATGATTATGGACTTTATTATAGTATGATGTTAAATGTTAGATCATGGATTATTGTTGACTTGATTCAGTTATGATGCATGATGATTATTAGAGACATTTTATATGTTGATGATGATATATTATTAGACATGGTTATATGATGGATGTTGTTCGGACTTGTGATATTTGGATATTATGAGTAGACCTAGAAATAGAAAATTATTGGATGATGATATAGTTGTTGATAAAACTATAAATGATATTGTTAGATTGCTTTGATGTTGTTGTGATTCATATATCTAGATGATTTTGGAATTTTAATTATATTTATATTATTTTGGACATTCTGATATGGTCACGAGGCCAAAGGAGGTATTTTTGTTTTTCAGGATAAAAATATCACAACAAACATCGGGGGATTGAGACCAACCACATTGGAATTGTTGATGAATTCAACAAGGTCACCATGACAACTTGTATTTTTCATGTGTGTGTGTTTTTTATTAGGGATTCCCATGGGGGATCACCTTTTAATTTGACCAAGGGATTTTATGTTTTTACTTTATTTATTCCCTTTTGTTTAATTTTTGCATGTGTTTTATGTGGTGCACTTAACCTTTCATTATTTATTTAATGTGGTGTTAATATTGTGCGTAATCATATTATTTAGTTAATTAATTAAAAGATGTCATAAGAATGTAATTAATAGAGTTGTTGGCCATGTTTTAAAGTGTTGTGAATGTGTAAGTGACCTTGTATGATGTGTAAGTTAACTCTTGAGTGTGAAACACTCCACCTTCTTAGAAATTCTAATTTGTCCTTGGAGGATTTTTGGAGGCTTATGGGGCAAGTTAAACTTGTCTCATACCTCTTAAATTTATTTACTAACCATACTATGGTTTGGGAGTTGAAATTAGACTTTTATTATGTATTTTGGGAAGACATATTGTAGGTTTTAATTGAAATTTTCTTACATGTTTTAATTTCAGTCCTTTAGGGTGTGGGTTGGATTTGAGTGTGTAAGTAAACTGTCATATTATTCACCCAACTATTTATTATGCTTTGGGAATGAAAGTTAACTTTTGGTGTTGGGGTTGAGGATGTGTGATGTGGCATCCTACATGGCTCCACCTCATCCTCTTCCATTCCGTCTTCTATAAAATTTAAATTCCTTGCCTTGTTTTGGGGTTGCTTCATTTTAGAGACTTCATTTTGGGGTGAATTTTCTTGTTATTTTGGGAGCTACTGCTTGGAGAAGTTTTTGGAAGATTGTTGCATGCTTGTGCTTGGTTGTTTTGGATTTCTTACATTGGGATAAAGCTTGTTGTTTTGGAACTTGGAACAACTCCATCATGGAGAGGTAGGAGTTTGGCACTTGAAATTCTCTTCTTGTATATATGTAAATATTATTTTGTGAATGCTTTGGTATATTTGTGGGTTGTTGGGTAGATGGCCTAGGAATGGTGTAGGAGAAGATGATGGGGTTATTTTGTGGGAGGCACAAGTGTGTTTTAGGGAGGTATAAGGGTGGAGGGAGTTGGGATTTGGGTTCCTCCTTGAAAATAAATAGCCTGCATTTCTTTACTTCTTATGGGTGCCATAAAAGGTTGGGGAGACATTAGAAAATGTGAGGAATAAGGGGTACTTGGGGGAGGCATAAGGGCATGACAAGGTTTGACATGATATTCATATATATATATATATATATATATATATATATATTTGGTTATAATCAGGTGGTGATACCCATTTTCCCCCTTGGGAGGCATAAGCAGCATCCCCCATAGCTTCTTTCTCCTTTGGCTTGCTTTATGAAGCCTTTGTATTGTTTTTCATGTTTTAATGTAGTTGTAAACTATATTCTGTTTGGGACTATGTTTCTTTATGAAAATGTTGCTTGTATGTTTGTGGAAGCTTGTTGTTGCCATGATTTTGATGACATATTTTATTGCATTGTGGTTAGGGACTCGGGGCCAATGAAAAGGATGGCTTATCCTCTTCATTGATGTCTTGGCTGGGTGGAGAGCATTTCCTTTCCCCTACTCCTGTTGTGATCAAATTGGAAGAATGAGGAGTATGCATGTTGTTTTTCTAGAGCCGAGAAAAGACATTTTGATAGTCCCTCAGAAATGAAATCTCATTGTAACCTTTCCCACTTGAAGTGGATGAACTTGTAAATGTTTGTAATGGAAAGATGTTTTACAAATTTCAAGTTGTATATTGAAATGTAAAAGAGTTATACTCGTATTCTATTTGGAAAGAATGTGAAAGAAAGATATGTTTTTGTATGTTGTATTTTGAAACCAAATGGAAAGGAATTTGTAAGAGACATTGAAATTAATGGAAGAGGTTTTGTCTTGTCCATATGCTGTTATTGCATTAGAAATATGTGTTTAGCATACACTATGAAATCCATGTTTGAAAAAATAATAAAGTGAAAAAAACGTGAGAAGAAAATGTATTATTTTGTCCCGTATATAATATATGTTTTGGAAGGAATAAAAGAAGAAAGGATTGTAATGTTGCATTTCGGAATCATTAAAGGATTGCATTACTTTTTCTTTTAATTTATATTTTTGTATTTAAATTGATCATGTATTGTATTTTGAAATCTCTCATTGAAAAGAAAAAAAAATGCGTGTAAGGAAAAATATAATGCTCTGTTCTCCTTGAAAAATGTTAAGATTTGAAATAATAATTTGCATTTTACTCATAAATGGTTTTATTAGATCAACTAATGTGTTATATTGGAATTGGAACGTATTCTAAATACTTGGAAGAAGAAAATGGCAAATAGACCCCTTTAAAATTTGATCCCTATATTTTTGTAATTTCAAACTGTAATTATTTGAACCAAAAATGCAAAGTTCAAACCTGCAACAATAAAATCAGAAATTAAATGATTACATTGAAGTGTTAAGCCCTAAATGAATCCAATTAGACAAAAACACTTAACGGAAATATTTCAAAACCTAGCAAAACCATGTTCAAAGTTTTCATAGTCATTTTGTTGTCAAAATTGTAAATTTTGAATTGGAATTCAATCAAACAGATCTACCTCACAAACTTATCCTAAATTCACCTAAGGAAAATCCTCCATGTCTATTTGACATGTTGAAAGAGGAAAAAGATCAAATCAAACAAATCTTATAAGTTAAAATTTTCCAGTTTGTTTTGTAAAAGCCTCCAGATCGTTTTTGTAAAATTGACCCCTTAAACTTTATCAAAAAAATTAATGAATTATGTGCAAAGAGGACGTTGAATAATTTCCAGAAAGTCCTCATTTTCCAAAAACTGATCTCTCTATCAAAATTTATGGCCTTATGAAAATTTTCTTCTTTGGCGTCAAAAATTGGGGAAAATTTCCACCGTTGGGCCCACAGGCCCGAATTTTTCCCTTAAGCACTTAGGAAAATTTTTCTAAATTTTCCCCACCGTTCAGCGACCCTGCAGCCAATTAGAGGCTACCACATGGCACCACGAGGTGTTGGTGGAGGGGCAGACCAATTTTTAAACTTAGCACATCCTGAAATTTTTGGGAAAATTTTCCAAGTGTTTTTCCACCGGCCCGTTGGCCCATGCAACTAATCAGGAGCTGCCATGTGGCATGAGGTGCCAGTGGAGGTGCGGGTAAATGTTACCCTCTTAGCCCTTTAGGGCATTAAACAATTTTTCTCCCCACCACCGCATTTTCTCCGCATTGGCTTTGTGATGCCACGGGTCCCTTCATGGACTTGCAGGCATAAGGTTGGCTTTTCACCCCACGCAGGAGAATTTTCAAATGTCTCCTGCCGTCCCTACTCTCACCGCACTAGCTTGGGAGGTGCCACATGTCCCTTCTAGACTTGTGGAACCACAGGTGCACGGGCGCGAAGTTTGTTTTTCATCCCGCATGAGAAATTTTCCAAAAATCTCCCTGCGGCCCGCCAACCCACCCTTTGGGCAAATTTTCACCCCTGGGCCCATAGGCTCGTGCTTGGGAAAAATTTTCACACCAAGGCCCGCCAACCCATAACTCAAAAATATGAGTTAGGAGGAATTATTTATATCATTGGAAAGGCGAGGAAATTTCCTATCCAATAGGAGTAATTTAGGAAAGTTTTGAATGTGTTAAGTGTGAGAAAAACCTAGTTGAACCTTTAAGCCTGTTAGAGAGTGGTATGGTGAAGATTTACCCTCTGAACCTTAATGAACCTTCCAACCTAAAATTTATACCTTATGACCTTTAATAATTGTTAATGAAAGAAAACTATGTTCTAGTGAATTAGAATTGTTCGGAACTTATTAGTGACAGTTGTTGCCTTGTAACCTGGTTGTATACTCTTTTAAACAAAAAAATTCCATCATTTTCCTAACTAGTCCTAGGTTGTTCTTGGGTCTCAAGTGGGTTGTTTTTAACGGGCATCACAAATTTCTTTGATGTTGTTGTGATTCATATATCTAGATGATTTTGGTAATTATATTTATATTAGTTTGGATGTTCTGATATGGCCACGAGGCCGAAGGAGGTATTTGTGTTTTGCAGGTAAAAATATCACAACAAACATCGGTGGATTGGAGACCAACCACATTGGAATTCTAGATTAATCCAACAAGGTAACCATGGCAACTAGTATTTTTATGTGTGTGTTTGTGCGTGTTAGGGATTCCCATGGGGGATCACCTTTAATTGTGACTAAGGGGTTTTATGTATTTTTTTATTTTGGTCCCTTTGTTTATGTTATATGTGTTTATTTTGTGATGCTTTTACCCCTTTCATTAATTATTAAATGGTGTGTAATTTTGTGAGTAATCATATTGTTAAAATAAATAAGTCAAATATGTCATAAGAAAGTAATTAATAGAGTTGTTTGCCATGATTAAAGATGTGTAAGTGATGTGTAAGTTAACTTTTGAGTGTGAAACACTCCACCTTCTTGAAATTCAAATTGTCCCATACCTCTTAAATTTAATTACCAACCATACCTACGGTTGGGGAGTTGAGATTAGACTTTTGTGATGTTTTTTTGAGAAGGCAAATTATAGGTTTTAATTGCACTTTTCTTACATGATTTAATTTCAGTCCTTTGGGGTGTGGGTTGGATTTGAGTGTGTAAGTAAACTATCATATTATTCACCCACCTATTTATTATGTATTGGAGAATGAATTTGACTTTTGGGTTGGGATTGAAGATGTGTGATATGGCATCCTACGTGGATCTGCCTCATCCTCTTCCCTTCCCTCTTCTATAAAATTCGAATGGCTTGCCTTGTTTTGGGGTTGCTTCATTTTGGAGACTTTATTCTTGGGTGAATTCCTTTTTTTTTTGGGAGCTCTTGCTTTGAAGAAGTTTTTTTTTGGAAAGATTGTTACATGCTTGTGCTTGGTTGTTTTGGATTGCTTGCATTGGGATAAAGCTTGTTGTTTTGGAACTTGGAACAACTCCATCATGGAGAGGTAGGAGCTTGACTCTTGAAATTATCTTATTTTATGAATGTAAGTGTTAATGTATGAATGTTTTGGCATGTTTGTGGGTTATTGGGTAGATGGCCTAGGAATGGTGTAGGAGAAGACTATGGGGTTATATTTTGTGGGAGGCACAAGTGTGTTTTAGGGAGGTATAAGAGTGGAGGGAGTTGGGATTTGGGTTCCACCTTACAAAGAAATAGCTTGCATTTATTTACTCATTATGGGGTGCCATAAGAGGTTGGGGAGGCATAAGGAAATATGAGGAATAAGGGGTACTTGAGGGAGGCATAAGGGCATGTCATGGATTTGAAATGATATATACACACACACACACATTTTGGTGGTTTGTTCTCAGGTGGTGATACCTATTTCCCCTTTTGGGAGGCATAAGCAACATCCCCCATAGTTTCTTGTTCCTTTGGCTTGCTTGATGAAGCCTCAATAATGTTTGTCATGTTTTAATATAGTTGAAAACTACATTTTGTTTTGGAATGTTTTTTATTGTGATTATGTTGCTTGAGTGTTTGTGGAAGCCTGTTGTTGCCATGAGTTGGATCACCTCTTTTCTTACTTTTTGGTTGGGGCTCGGGGGCCAATGAAGAAGGATGGCTTCTCCTCTTCATTAGATGTCTTGGTTGGGTGGAGAGCGTTGCCTTTCCCCTACTTTTGTTGTGATCAAATTGGAAGAATGAGAAATCTGCATGTTGTTGTTCTAGAGCTAAGATAAAGACAGTTTGACAATCCCTTGTGAAATGAAATCTTATTGTAGCCCCTTTCCCACTTGAATTGAATGATCTGTTGTATTCATTATAATGGAAAGATACTTTTATTGGCAATGAAAGTGGAAATTTGAAATGTAAAAGAGTTATACTCTATATTCTATGTTGGAAAGAATGAGAAAGAATGATGCGTGTTTTGTATGTTGTATTTTGAAATCAAATGGAAAGGAGGTTATAAGAGTTTCATTTGAATTAGTGTAAGTGTTTACCTTGTTCATATGATATTCTTTCCATTGGAAATCTGTACTTAACAAGCTCTATGAAATCCCTGTTTGGAAAGTGGAAAAGTGAAACACGTGAAAAGAAAATGTATTATTTTGTCCTGTATATAATATATGTTTTTGGAAAGAATAAAATAAGGAAGTTGTAAAGTTGTCTTTTGGAATAGATAAAGGATTGCATAATCTTCCTCAAATTGTATCATTGTGTTGAATTTAATCATTTAGATGCGAGCTATAATCTCTATTTGAAAGGAAGTGTAATACTCTGTTTCTTTGAAATATGTGAAAGTTTGAAATCAGAGATGTATCTTAGTTTTGAATAATTGGATTGAATCAACTAAATGCATTAGATTAGGTTTGGAGCACATTATAATACTTGGAAGAAGACAATGGAAAATAGACCTTTTTTTTAAAAAAAAATTGAACTTTGTCTTGTATTTCCTATTGACAATTATTTAATCCCAAATGCTCAAACCAAATCTACAACAAAGGAATAAAAAATGAAACATTAATTTTGGCATACTAAAATCTAATCAATTCATCTATATATTAACACTTAAGGAAATTCTTATAAAACTTAGCAAAATCGGCTCAAACCGTTTTGCAGTCGTGCTTCTATCCAGAAATGTAAATGTTCAAATTGAAAATAAATCAAACAAATTGAATCTTGAAATCTCTCTTAAATACACCTAAGAACAATTTTCCATGTCTATTTGACATGTTGAGAGAGGGACACGAACAAATTGAACAAATTTAACAAGTTAAAATTTATTGTAAAAGCCTACAGTCATTTTCTTCAAATTGACATCTTAAACTTTATCAAAATATAAAATTAATGATCCTTGAGTAAAGAGGACGTTGAGATATTTCCATAAACTCCTCGTTTTCCCAAAATTGAACTCTCTATCAAAATTTATGGCCTTCTGAAGTTTTTCTTCCTTGGCAAAAAAAAAGGGAAAAATTTTCTTGCAGCCCATGGGCCCAAATTTTTTCCTTAGCTCTTAGGAAAAATTTTGGGAATTTTTTTCTAATTTTACCCACCACCCCACCAACCCACATCCAATCATAAGCTACCACATGGCACCACGAGGCGTCGGCAGACGGGTGGATCTCTTTTTAAATTTAGCACTCCTGAAAAATTTTGGGAAAATTTTCCAAATTCCCCCTCTGCCGCTAGCCCGCAACCAACCAGACCCACCATGTGGCATTGTGAGGTGTTGGCGGAGGACTGGGTGAATGCTACCCTCTTATCCCTTCGGCATTAAACTAATTTTCTCCCCGCCGCCCCGCCTTCCCCGCATTGGCTTGGGAGGCACCATGTGTCCCTAATGGACTTGGGACCTGTGGGTGCGCAGGCACAAAGTTGTCTTTCTTTCCCATGTATCAAAATTTCCAAAGGTCTCCCCACAGCTCACCGACCCACCCTTGGGGCATATTTTCACCCGTGGGCCCACTCTTGGGGAAAATTTTCACCACAAGGCCCGCCGGCCCATAACTCGAAAAATATGAGGAGTTAGGAGGACTTCTTTATATCAATGGAAAGGTGATGAAATTTCCTATCCAATGGGAATAATTTAGGGGAATTTTGAATGTGTTAAGTTTGATAAAATCAATTTGAACCTTAATCTCAAGTTAGAGAGTGGGTATGGTGAGGAATTACCCTTTGAACCTTATTGTACCTTCTAACCCTAAATTTTTGACCTTATGACCTCTAATAATTGTTAATAAAGGAAAATTATGTTCTAGTGAATTTAGAATTGTTATGGAACTTGTTAGTGATAGTTGTTGCCTTGTAACCTGGTTGTAGACTCTTTTAAACAAACAACAATATATTCCATAATTTTCCTAACTAATCCTAGGTTGTTCTTGGGTCTCAAGTGGGTTATTTTTAGTGGGATTTACACTTTCCAAGTCACACACAAAACATGAAAAAATGAGAATAAAAACCCTCAAGGACCCGCATATTGATCTTCTATAGGTTGAAACTTGTCTTGAACTAGCAGCCTAAAATCCTAAAAGCAGAGAATCCTAAAGTTGAAAACCCCAAAACCCAAAAGTTCCGAAAACCTAAACTTTGAAAATAGTGCATAGTTGAACCTCTCGAATCTCCAAACCCAAACTTGAAATACCATAAATGAAAGACTCTCAAAATCCCAAAACCCAAAATCCAAAATTGGAGGAACCCAAAATTCTAAAACCTGAAATCCCAAATCTGAGATGTCCGAAATCCTTAATTCAAAACCCAAAATCCAAAAACTCAAAATCTAAGGATACCATTTTGAAGTTTTGCCTTCGATCTATCTAAAATTTGTAGTTGTTTTAATTGGAAAACCCCTAAAAATTAAATCCCAAATCTTCCTATGAGGTGAAAAGCCCAAAATTGGAAATCTACAATTTTCTAAGTTTGAATCTCTTGAAAATTCCTCCAGAGATTATGGAAATGACTTCTTGTCCCACCAAAAGTGCCAAAACTATTCTTCAAAATTAAATACATCCTAGAATTACCCGATTTTTAATGGGGCATTCTTTTTTATTGTAAACATGGAGCTTTTCCAAAGTATGGGACTTTATAATCAAAATCTCTTTGGAGAAATCATGGTTCCTATTCCTAAATCTAGACATGCACACCCAATTTTCAAAGAACTATTCTAATCCTACCCTAAATTTTTCAAGCAGACATGGATAGAAGGATTGCAAGAAAGTAAACCTATTCTAACCGGAGGTGATGCACCAATAAGGAATGTTGAATAATATGCACTTGCATGGGAATGAAAATAAACAATGTTGAAGAGGATGGATACACACCATAAATCAATTAATTCTTACAAATCCATCCACCAATAAACATAATCCATTTATATCTATTAACACAATTAAACCATGTATGAATAACCTTAATCGCAATGAAAGATTGGGAAAGACACAATACTAGGAGTGGAAATCATTCACAAATATTTTATACTCCAATGCATTACAAGGGGGAAAAGGAATGAAAATTGCATTTAAAGTTTCAATGGGAGGCTTGAGCTCCACAAATTTCTCATAGACAAGAAAGAAGGGAGGGAAAAGGAAAAACATCCAACCTTTGGAAATGTGCCCCTCCTTACAATTTATAAAAGAAAATTAGAGAGGAGAGAGAAAAAAATCCCAAAATTGCTCCAAAACCCATAAAAATTCATGGTTTAATCTGTAATGGGTTCTTGAAGATCTTCAAAATCCTTCTCGATTAATGGTTTTACCTTACACAAGAAGAAATTGGCACTAATTGCACCTGGGTATAGCTCCTAGCTTCATAGCTTCATCATGATTTTCACTCCACCTACCCCATTAATTTCCCTTATCAGGATACTACATGTTAAACATCTGGAAATCAACTTTCCAACAACTACAAGTTTTCCAAAAATGGTTAAATTATAGGAGTTATGAGGGTTTAAAGGTTTGGCATGATTTTTGGTCTTTCTCCAATGCATTGAGCTACTTTACCATCTACCGAGCTCATTTTTTCACCGATCGAGCTTATGAAGTCAATTCAATGGCTTCTCTTACATGTTAACTCCCCTACCACTGACCTTTCTGACTTGCCAATTAACTCGGCTCAGCAAGCAATGCCACTTTGGTGGGCTCGGCAATTTGTTTCAATTGTTTTGGGTGGGAGTTTAATATTTTTGAAGTTTCGAGTCCACCCCATTTGGACCTTTTGCCACGCATGTTTCATGTTTTACATCCTACAACAACCGAAAACACTCCCCAAATGCCTTGATCCCCTAAGTCTAAATTTTTTGAACTTCGGGGTCCTCGCTCTTCGGAACTCGCCCAACCTCTATTAGAACTCTGCTACGTGAGTTCCCTAAATCAAACCTCCAATAACCCAAAGTGTGATTGACTCCGAAATTGACTTCCGACAACCCCGAAACTCATCTTAGATCACCATGTCGCCACCACTTCCCATCTTTTAGGCCCTTGTCCTTAGGAATTTCCCTCACCGCGTTCCCAAAACTTTTAGCTCGCAACCTCTGAACCGATCAACTACCAAAGTCAAAAAATTGCAGACTTCGGTCCCTCCTTTCTTCTTAGCTTGACTCCCGATCTTTCCTCTCTGTGACCTCGGTATAGTCGGCCTCCTTCTTTCTTGCCTTTTCAAAGACTGATTCGACCTAACAATGTTTGTGTCGTCGAGCTTATTACGAGATTTCCTATCTACATACAATCCGCAAGCCCTAATGAGCTCAATCCCTTTGCATCTACTGAATCCTTTTTCTGCAATATTCATTTCCCAACAAAGGGTTTTGTTGGGCTCAAGTCTCAGATATCTCCATTGATCACCATGGCAGGCTTTCCTAGTCTGTCAAGCTCATTTCTTCCTCGGCCCTCACCCATGACCTCATGACTTATCCTAACTCATGAGTCTTCCTGTGGCCTTTCTCATTTCATCAAGAAGGCAAAATTCAACTTGTCCCCTTTTACAAGATGTGAACTCCATGAGATCTTTTGAGGTCGATACCCCTACAAGCCCTCATAGGGAATTTTATCATATTTTTTTATATTTTAAAGGGATTTTCCAAATGTCTTGACCGAGTTAGGGAAATGAGTGCCCAGAAACTTGAAACATCATATTTTCCTACCATGGGCCATTTTTTGTCGTTTTGAGGCCGTATGTGGTCCCATGGGGTCCACAATTCATCATTTTCCAAGATGATCTTAAGGGTCAAAACCTAGAAGAGGAAAAAATTCCTCGATATCATTTTCACTCCTAAACTCATTAAATGTGCTCCCGAGACCCCGAGAACCTCCTGTGATCTTTTTTCATCCTTCGGGGCCCTTTTTTAGCAAATTTTGCCTACAAGGAAAAAAAATTGTTAATGACTCTGAATAATGTTGAAGAGTTATTTGGCATGGGTTTCAATGACATAAATTATGATTCAATGATAATTGAGGTGTTTGTAAAGGAATTTTTCCTAGAGGTTGGGATTGGGAAATATGTCCTTAGTGCGAATTTTTGACATTTATCAAAGAGTTTTGTAAATTAGTAAAGTGAATTATTGGTTGAAGTGGTTACTTGGATAGGATTACTTACTCAAGACAATATTTCAACATAGATTATCATTTGAAATTAATTCAATTCTTGTAGTGTAATACTCACTATAATGAGTTTTTCTATGTGGAATTTTAGATATTTATTTGCATGGATTATCCTCTACAATTAGTACTTAGGCATAAAACGGTCTTAATATGGTGGAATCTATTTCACTATTAGTAAAATCACCATGAATATTTAGTGAAACATTCCATTCCTAATAATTTATAGATTGGTAATTATAGTGTCACTTTCACTTTTAATCATTTTTAGACATGTAAGATGTGCAATTTAGGTAATTTAATATTTCTTACAAGAACCCAATATTCATGAGGTTATTTTTTAAACATATGATGTAATATACATCCGTATATGCTTCTTCTTGTCATTCATTTTTTTAATTTTATAGTTACCTTTCACATGACTAATACTATGTTCTAATGACCTAGACTTACCTCTTATCTAGCTAATTCATCCATGTATGGAAAAATTAGGTGTAGTCATCATTGATGTAACTTCAAATTGATTAGGGAAGACCTCGAAAAGAAGGATCTAGATTATTATGTGATTCTCTCCTTCTTTCTTCCGTAGAAGTTTTGCTACATTAAATATCCTACTCAAAATCTAATGAAAACACCAAATGGTGAGCTAGTCATTGTGCGAGGTTGTTTTTTAAACATATGATGAATATACATCTGGGCTTCTTCTTGTCATTCATTTTTTTAATTTTTATTTACCTTTCACATGGTCCCCTAGACTTACAAAATTCATGGGGTGTATTCGTCATTGTTTGATTAGGAAGACCTCGAAAATGATCAACTTCCTTCAAAACCTTGAAACAAAATAAAAACTAGCACCAAAAGTTGGGTAATTGACCCCACGATAAGATGGGGCATAAATCAACTTTTCAAAACCTTGGAAACGTAAAAACCTTCTACATACTGACCGAACTACATGAAAACCTATAATCCCATAAAACTAGGAACAAACATGAGAACTTACAAATGATATTTGAAACCCGAATCAATAAATTTGATGCGAGGATGGAATATTCATTACGAGAGATGCTCAAGAAACCTAAAATCACGATCATAGAGCAAGAGAGAAATGGTAGAAGGTGAGTAGCATAGATCCCACAACATGCACTCTGATACAATCACAAAGAATATGAATAGGAAAAAGCATAATGATCATTTGGTATAATCCTATAATCCTAGAAAACTAGCACAAACATGAGCATTTGCAATGATATTTGAAACCCGAATCAATACATTTGATGCTGGGATGGAATATCCATTACGACAGATGCACAAGAAACCTAAAATCATGGACATAGAGCAAGAGAGAAATGGTAGAAGGTGAGTATCACAGATCCCACAACGTGCACTCGATACAATCACAAAGAATGCGAATAGAAAATCACAATGATCATGTGATATAATGCAAACCTTGACCGAGTTGCATTGTGGTAGCGTGGGGAGGTCCCATGAAGGAGCGAGCATCAACCATGAAATGCATTCAAATATACGAAAGGGTAAAATATCATTAACCATTCTCATATATTTGAAAAGGATAAGGGATACAAATAGGGGGTGTGGTGTAACCCCTAGTGCTTGTAATCATGACTTCTCAAGTGGAGATGGGGAGTTACATTCTTGGAATGGGAAGTAACTCCAATATGACACACTGTCACGTAAGGAATTTTTTAATGACTATATCATAACCCCATGTGACACCTAGACCTATGACCTCACCTAAGTGACATGAATAGCCACTGGATGTGGAAAATGAATCACACCAACAAAAAAAACCTCTTTACCTCATTTTTAGCAATTGAATCATATTCTCAATCTTATCTCGTGTATTAAATTTTTCACAGATTGCCTCATCTTGACAAGTCTTGTAATAGTGGTAGTATAGGCCAAATAATTAACATGCATGATCATGACAAAACTTGATATAGTCATAAGCTAGACATTTCATGTGTTTGAGAAGATCAACACACCACGAAATTATATGATAAATATTTAATGTGTATAGGTGTACCATTCATGAAGTTTTTTTCTCCATTTCATTCATTTTTGTTTCCTTAAAATTCTAGGAATAGGAGGATTGAAAGAGACAACTTCTAGGATATGAAAAATAATTAATTATTTATATAGTGTTAATATCTTAGGGGAATTTTACAACTTTTGTATTTATTCGTGAACTACTTATTTATAACATGATAATGGTCTATTAGAGATGTAAGTGCAATGACTCATAAGGACCTTGAAGAGTTATTTTGTATGGGATTCAATGACATAGATTATGATTCAATGATAATTGAGGTGTTTGTAAAGGCATTTTTGCTAGAGGTTGGGATTGGGAAATATGTCCCTAGTACAATTTTTGGACATTTATCAAAGAGTTTTGTAATATATTAAATTGAATTATTGGTTGAAGTGATTACTTAGCTAGGATTACTAGCCACGACAAGACTTCAACATAGATTATCATTTGAAAGTTCATGTAATTCTTGTAGCGTAGAACTCACTACAATGAGTTGTCTATGTGAAAGTTTAGATATTTATTTACATAAATTATCCTCTACAATTAGTACTTAGGCATAAAAAAGTTTTGATATGGTGGAATCTATTTCACTATTAGTAAAATCACCTTGGATGTTTAGTGGAAACATTCCATTCTTAATAATTTATAGATTGGCAATTATAATGCCACTTTCACTTTTATTCATTATTCATAACCTTTTTGTAGAAGAAACCCAATATTCATGAGGTTATTTTTCAAACATATTATATAAATCTGGTATATGCTTCTTCTTGTCATTCAATTTTTTCAATGTTTATAGTTACTAATCGCCTAATGACCTAGTCTTACCTCTGATCTAACTAATTCATCGATGTATGCAAACATTAGGTGAGGTCGCCATTGAGGTAACCTCGAATTGATTAGGTGCTGTCGCCATCGACGTAATTTCGAATTGATTAGGGAAGGCCCCGAACCAGAAGGATCCAACTTATTACACGATTCTCTCCTCCTTCCAGAAGTTCTGCTACACTGAAAACGATTTGCGTGACATAAAACGCAAGCGGAGAAAGTGGAATATTGGCCACAGATTGTACCATTCATGACGGGTCGTTTTCTTCATTTCTTTGTTTCTTGGTTTCGTGAACGTTTGAGGCAACGCAGAAGGACGACTTGAAAAACAAATAGTTCTATATATAGTGGTACTCTCTTAGCGGCATTACACCAATCTGCTTTATTGCTCTGCTGTGAACAAATTGAATTGAATTGAATTCTAGCCACCGCTATGGAGTCTAAGTTCTTCCTAGCCTTGCCTTTCATTTTGTATTTCGTGCTTGGTTTGATGCCAACTGAAACAATGGGTGAGCTGGGCTGAGATCTGCAATTAATATTGTTTCTATGATTGGTTTGCAGGAATGGAATCGATTTTTGATGAAGATAAAGTTTATTTAAAATATATATGTGTTCTTCTATGCATATGCAGGTGCTCAAGTGTTTAGAGAATACATAGGCGCAGAGTTCAGCGGCGTAAAATTCTCGGATGTACCCATCGATGGGGGAATGGAGGTGCACTTCATTTTAGCCTTCGCCATAGACTACACCACGTCGGGCACTTCTCCTACAAACGGGGAGTTCAACATTTTCTGGGACAACGACAATCTTAGCCCCGGTGCGGTGCAGGCCATCAAATCCAAACATAACAATGTCAGGGTCGCTCTCAGCTTAGGCGGGGACAGCGTAGGCAACGGCTTCGCGCAGTTCAGGCCGTCTTCTGTGTCTTCGTGGGTGAACAACGCCGTGTCTTCTCTCACAAATATAATCCAACAATACCATCTTGACGGCATCGACATCGATTACGAGCACTTCGACTACTCCGATCCCAACACATTTGCTGAATGCATTGGACAACTCATCACGCAATTAAAACAGAACAACGTCATCTCCTTTGCTTCTATTGCTCCCTTCGACGATGACCAAGTGCAGTCGCATTACAGTGCCCTGTGGAGAAAGTACGGCAGTGTCATTGACTATGTGAACTTCCAGTTCTATGCCTACGACTCCTCCACCACCGTCTCCCAGTTCATCCAATACTTTAACGCTCAGTCCTCCCGTTACAATGGTGGAAAAGTGCTCGCAAGTTTTATTACGGAAGGTACCGGAGGCCTCTCTCCTGCCAATGGCTTCTTTGACGCCTGCACCACATTAAAGAACTCCGGAAAGCTCAACGGCATATTTGTGTGGTGTGCCGACAGCTCCCTCTCAAATGGCTTCCATTACGAAAAACAATCTCAGGCTCTGTTGCAGGGATCCTGATTGAATTTTCACCAAAATCCACGATGCTATAATCAGTGGATTGCGTTTCATTTGGTCTTTGAGTCGGTTATATCACCATTATCATATTACGTATGCGTTGAAATACAAATGCCTATCTACGCTTTAAAAGGCATCCCAATTTATAATATTTAATATCACGGCTCCATATGAGTGAACATTAAAACATAAAAGAACAAGAGAAGCCATTCCACGTGAGTTGAAAATTTGTTCATGATTAAATTTACTTCATTTATTTGGGAATAAATTTATGATAATAATTTTTGAGTTTCAATCACACCATAGGAGATATTAGCTATTGTAACATAACATCTAAGCTAAAGATTGTGTATATATTTGATTTTTCTACAATAGAGTGTCTTAATGTTTTTGTCTCTCCATACTCTTAGTCTAGTCATAAAAAAATGTAAGTTGATAATTCAAATCCTCAACCCAAATCAAACGACAAAACAAATATAACCAATGGTTTAAACTTGAATGTTTTTCTATTAAATTCTGTTATTTTATGAGTTTCTTCCTTCTTGCGTATATCATTGCTTTTCTCTCTTCATCCCATTAATTTGTAACTCAATTTGAAATGCATATTTCTACCAGAACGTTTTCGAGATGACCCTAATAACCAACGAATAGCAAGTACTTTTCCTTTTTTAGATCTTATTTCCACAGGAACTGGAAAAGTTGATCCACTTACACGTTTTGATTTTACTATCAATTTGGGAGTTACTTTTTGTAATTCTTGGCATAGAATAGTTAGCGGATTTTCTTTCTTTTTTTGTCTTATCTTTTTTCTAGAGATTGATAAAGGATTCGATAAGAAAATGCTTTTTGTCCATGTTTATGTCTTCGAAAAACAATATTAAAAAAATTTAATTTTATATTGGATTGGAGTTTTGGGTGCTCTGCTAGGGTTTGAGTGTTATGCTTTAGTTTTTGGCATCGTACTTCCTATCAATTATTTATTTAGCGGGACATTTATTTAGCAATTTATTACTCTTAATTGTTTTTTTCGCCCTTTGGGGCGCTTGCATATTTTAATGGTGGCAACAATTATTTTTGTATCTATTGATGCAAGAGTAGGCGACAGGACCTCGAATGAATCATGCCTCCGGTAAAGAAAAGAGCTAACAAGTTTGTCTCTAAGGTTTACGATGAGGTAATGACCCTCCTCTGGCTGATCCTGATGTTGCTTTAGATTTACCTCAATTTGAAAAGTCTTTCTCTTGGCTTGAATATTTCACTTTGGTTGCATAATTTGTTGGTCGTGTCTCCTTAGAGAGTATTCTCAAATATTGGGTTCATAACCACTGACAAGGCTATGGTGTCAAAGTTGAGGGCGTCCAAAATCTTTCAAGGGTTTTCCCCATTTTCGTTTCTTCAATCTTGAATATTACAAGGCCATTGTGAACCATGGCCCATGGTTTATTAGGAACACTTTGGTCATCTTTTCCCCCTGGACGCGTGACTTTCAGTCTCCAAACATGCTAAGCTTAAAGTTCCTGTCTGGGTGGGATTTCTTGGTCAACCTTTTCCCTATGGTGTTTTGTGGAAGAACTGGTCAAACCCTTTTGGGTATTTTGTTTGTAATAAACCAAACAAGTTTTATGTGGCTAGCCCATAGCGTCAGGTCTTTATGGAAGTTGACCTAGCCAAAGACCTCAAGGAAACAAGTGATATCCTTGCAGGTGACACCTGGTTCTCTCAACGAGTCCTTAACATTAATCTACCTAATACTTTGTTTCACTTCCAATCTATCGGCCATATGATTCATGAATGCCCTCTAATGGCTTCCTCGGCCCTATCTCTCAATGAAAAGAAAAATGCTAACCCTAAATCATCCTCCTCCTCTGGTGAGGGTTGTAATGTGCTCACCAATAAGATAAACCCTAAACCCAAGCCATCTGTAGATTGGCCCGTTGGAGTGCCTACCTCAGCTCCGACCTCCACAAATACCAAACAACTAGTTTCTCCTCCTCCAATTCATCTTTCCCTACTTACGGCATCCATAATCACACCAAATCCTATAATTTTTCAGAATAACCTCATTCCCGAGGAAAATCTTGACACCTCCTAAGAATAAGTCTATGCACACATGTTATCGTAGTCCCTCTCCCTTAGAGGATGATGAGTATCTCTTATCGCAGAATACGTAATTTTAAGATAGTAATTTTGTTCCTTTTTAAAAATCATTAGTTCGTTCATTTATTTGAATAAGTTTTCCATCTTGGGGGGCCTCAAAGATGAATTTGGCATGAACCTTGATGATTCTCAATGATTGTGTTCTATTCAAATGTTTGTGGGTCTTACTTGAACTGACCCATCGTTATGTATGGTTAGGGAAGGTTTTAAAAAATTTTGATCACATGCATGTGATTTTTCAAAGAGGTTAAGCTTGCTGAATTTCTTCTCAAGTTTGCTTTCTTGTAATATTTGGTTGCGGGTCATTTGTCATCATTCCAATCATGATCCTAGAAAAGGGGGAGATTTTTACTCTTCTCTTTAGTTCTCTGCAACATTCAATTATTTCTTGGGCTTCTGACCCCTCACATCGGGTTTTGTGGTCCCATTTTTATTTACATAATCAGATTTTTGGTATTGATAATATTTATGCTTCTATGATGTTGTTGAGTGATCTTTACTCTAATGGTGGCTTCTTAATGAGATGCCCGATGCACATTAGATCTGTGTAGGGATTTTAACATGGTGGAGTCTACTGATGATAAAGTGGGGCATCTTACTATGTGGTGGTGTGTGGGTGAGAGAGAAGCATGGTTTTAACATGCGTTAACAAGATTGGAATTTTTGATCCTAACCATTTTTTCCAACATGACTCTAATGCACCTTCAGTTCACCTAGGTCCATTCCTACGACAAAATGGTGATGAAAAAGTTGGCAAACAAATTTTTGTACATTTCCTTCCGATCAAAGCACATTTTCTTTCTTGGGTTCTACCAACCAATTATGACATACCTATTTCCATCTGGGAAGGGACTTTTCTCTCAGATCATCTACCTTTTTTTTTCTAAATTGTGTGGAATCGAACTACTTTCTAACCCTTGAACTCCCAATTCTACCTTAACATTACTAACCTATAGCATTAGAGAATTGTGGATAAAATTCTACACATTTGGAACCTGTTTGAGTGCCCGTCTATTCCATATGGGTGGATTGTTTTTTGGCAGAATATCGTTATCAGCGTTACACCCTTTCTCCACTTATATGGGAAATAGGCTGCATTATTCAAGAAAAAGGGTGCATAAGGCCTCTTCCTAGGAATATGTTAAAAGTTCCAGAGCTCTTGACCACTCTCCCTTTAACACCCACCTGCAGACCAAGGTGGCATAATGGAAACACAAACTCAAGATTAAAAGAGGTATATGACCCATTTTTACGGTGTACACAAATTAAAGCTTGGTTACATTGGCTTAAGATCTATCTCAAGGTGACTGAGTTATCCAATCACACCATAGAATTATTTTTGTGATTTCCTTATTTTATTTTCTTCGGCCTCACCATGTCTCTGATTCAATTTGGGTGATCAAGGGTGCTGCTGGTCGTATCACTGACCTCCCTAATTTCCTGGAGAAATTTCTTCATCATTACCATGGTGTATTTTTAGCACAACCATACACTCCAGAGAGGATGCCACTTTGGTATAATGCCTTGAATTCCTTGAAAAATTTCTAAGGCTCAGAGAGTTACCTTGCCGTGATCATCCCCTTTCGGTCAATGACCTTAAGGAAGTTGTTATGCAAATGAAAATATAAAAAGATCCTGGTATTGATGGCTTTGTTTATGAGTTTTATCAGTTGTTATGGGACACTGTTGGTCCTAACCTTCATCATGTTTATTGTGAAGCTATGGTCAACAATTCTCTCGGGGATTTGATCAATCAAGGTAATATTAAGTTCAACCCCAAGGCTGGAGATCCTGAAGTTCTCATCACAACTTGGAGACCGATCACTTTGTTGAATATATAATACAAGATCATTTCCAAGGCCTTAGCCCTCCAGATCTGTAATATTTTACCTCTTATTGTGCATGGTAAACAAACTGAATTCATTAAGAGTAGATTTATTTTGGACAACATCATTTCTATTTGGAAAGGATGGAGTGAGCCTAGTTTCTGATAAAAAGGATCTCTTCATCAAAATTGATTTTGAAAAATCTTATGACAAGATTGAATGGCCTTTCATTATTTCCATGTTACAAGCTCTTGGCTTCAACCTTAGGTTCATCTGGTCTATCAATATGTTGTTCCGTGGATACTAATGTCAGAACACTTACCATTAGTCGAGTCCACTTTGACATGTTTAAGCTTTAGATCCATTCAAAATGATTTTCCCTTAGCTCGACACTTTATGTGCTCTTGTTAAGGGTTCAGGTTATCTTATTTCCAAGTCTTCTTTGTAAGGGTTAGTTATGGGAATTTCTCTTCCTAATTCTAAGTTGTAGCTTATTTATGGTCACTTTGTTGATGATTCTTTCTTAAATCTATCGAGAATAAAGAGTTTATTCTGACCCTTGCGTTTCTAGATACTTTTTCTTGGCTTCAAGTTCTTCCATTTAATGGAAAAAGAATCAATGTTACAGACAGTCTATGGATCCCATGCCTCCATGGCTGGAAGGATATGCTTGGAAGTGGATTCAACTTGGGGTTCAATTCAAGTTTCTAGGCATTCCTTTTTGCTTTCCAGGCTACTCCTGCTACTTTTTGGTCTTATGTTATCCAACAAGTTGAGAAAAAAAAATCTTATTGGATTACCAAACCTCTCTCTCTTGCTAGTAAGTTTCATATTTTCTCTAAGGTGCTCATTTTACTCATGTGTATTATTCTTCATATTGGAACCCTCTAAGGCTTCATATGCTAAGTTACAAAAATTACTTAGAGATATCTTAAGGGCTAATACTTATGGTCAAAAAGGCTTCCAAAGAGTGGCTTGGGACATTTGATGTTCTCCTAAAGAGGTAGGTGGATTAGGGCTTATTGACATTTGGCCGCAAGGCATTTCTCTTAGTTTCAAGTGGATTGTCTATGGTTTAGAAGGATCCGAGGCATGGAAAATATTTCTTCGCCATTACATCTATCAAGGGACTCCTTTAGGAAAAAAATTGGGTCTGCAAAGCCTATTGCTCTCCCCTATTCAAGTTAAAATTGAAGGAACATTTGTTATGAAGAGTATTTGGAAGTTATGGGAATTGGTCAAACCTCACCTACATTGGGCTCGAGATGGTTTTAGAACCAGGTTGTCTATCAACTCACACTCTTTATGGTGGTATCTTGTTATTAATTTTCACAATGTTCCCTTTTTTGGTCTCATGGATTAAAATCCTTCATATTTTTAAACATGAAATCAAATTTCTTAGGGATATTTTCTATAATGTTACCCATTCTTGGAAACCCTGGGTCCTTATCAAAGAACAATTTATCCTTATCAATGGTGATAAAGAATCTATACAGGAAATAGAGAATGCCATACCTAAAGATATGCTTCAAAAATTGGGGTTTCTCCTCTTGTTCAGTGGTGGCAAGATTTGTAGTTTCCCACTGTAACTCCCTGCAATCGGTACAAACCCCATCTTGGTTAGCATATTTTTTCTCCTTCCCACATCCATTTCAAAAATTGAACAAGACCTAGAAGCTAAATTCCCCACACTAGTCTCAAAACGTAGATTCAATAATATTTGGAAAGCTCTTATTGAACCAAAAAGGATCATTTCCTTTAGTGAATTCTTAATTAGGGTTTTCAGTTGGAAAAAATCTTCAACATCTTGGGGTGGCTAATACCTTGTGTCTTTCTTGTCAATATATTGATTCTCTTATGCATTTGTTCTTATTTTACCCACTTGTATAAACCGTCTGAAGTGCACTCAATCCCTCTTCCAACCTTTCCACCCTGAACCCTTCACTTGGAAAATTGTTTTACCTTGGTGGACTCAACCTTGCTTCCCAAAATTCAACAAATTCAAGAAAATATTTCATGAAGAAATTATTTTTGAAATTTTGAAGATTATAAATGAATCTATTTTTAATCAAACTTTGCTTAGCCTAGAGTTTTCTATGTATGCTAAAACTAGAATTATTTCTCATGTTTTGCTTCAGATCCAAGTCTAGGAGGAGAAATTCCACTTGAGGTGGAACATTTGTAGGATATTCTTTCCCACTAGGGTAATTCACATGCTCATCAGCGCATTCCATATCTATTACGTCATCCTTCTCTTCTGAATGATGGTCCCCACCTCACATTAGCCTCGGTCTCATGGTTAGGACACCCAATAAAGGTAGCATGTCTGAGTTCGATGCAAGTCCCCGCCTCCTCGACGGTAGGCCTATGGCATTTTCCGGTGGCTCGGTGGCGATGATGACTACGTGGATCCTCCACAATGCTGGGATGGCGATGGTTGTGGTTGGGGTCCTCCTCCAGCCAACATTAGTGGCAGTGGCTTTGGGTGGCCTTCTTCTCCAGATTTTGATTCCATACTAGGTGTCCCCCTGATAAATTTCTGCACTTATCTCTTGGGATTTATATGACCATAAAATATGCTCCATCCCAAAATCAGGGTGATGGATGGATCCTGCTAAATTCTCCCAATCCTCCTATAACGGGTTGGGGTGATGGTTCACGTAGGTCACCTTCTCCTCCTCCTTTGTCTTCCACATGTGTTTTTGTTGTTTAATTAGCTCCTCTATGACTTGTCACTTCTGTGAATTTTTCTTTGTTTATTTATATTTTTAATCTCGTGCAACATGTATATTTTGGGGCGTGACTTCTCCACCCGGATTTTTGACTAGGAACCCTAAGTAGTTTTCTTGATCATATTAATATAAAAAAAAATGTTTCAATCAAAAATTTAATTTTACTTCTACTTAGCTATATTTTTGTATTAATTTAAATCAAAAAAAATTTAAATAAAATAAATTAAAGAAAATGAATGAGTTAACAAAGATAATACCTTCCAAACATGGATCTGAAGCAACATAAAAATAATTCTAGTAGAAATGAGACAAAATACATGAGCATTATAAAAATTCATATATAATTAAGAAGATATATGTAATTAAATCTCAAATGAGAAGCGCTATATAAAAATAAAATAATATAATGACTATAGATAAAATGACCATGTAAAATGATGATGGTTTGTGTAAAGAACATGAAGATATGCCCTATCTATTATCTCCACGTGTTTGATTATTATAAGCCCTTCTCTCACCCTTCCATATGATGAAGTATAATTCCATTTCTTCAAAAGCATACCATGCATTTGTATTATTCCTTGTGTCTACTTCCCAATATGTACAAGTTTCATAATAAAATTTCAATGCTATGACTCAATACACATTGGTATTGTGTAACAATGACGTTAATTACGTATCATTATTTTTTTATAATTGGTAAAAGGAGGGTTTTGGTAGGGTCCCTTCCCTGTTACATCAAGGACCTAGTATCCAAATATATCTAAGATAATTTCAAGAAATGAGAATCTGAAATAATAGTAACGATCAGTCCAGTGGCCTAACATATCATATATTACGTAGCATCACCAATAATATTTTAAAAAACATTTTCATTTTTTGACATGATGGAATTGGTTTACATCACTTGAAAAAATGATCTATAATAATCTTGGAGATTAACATTTTTCTAGTGTGGTATTCATCAACTCATTCTCAATTATTATTAATAAATCCAATAGTTGTGACATGAACATGTTTAAAAATATAAATGTGATATCCAATTTCTCTACAGTGGTAAAGGAATAATTTTTCCCCATTGTCAACATCACTTAATAGTTGTTTCAAAACTTGAGAATATTCTTTCCATTTTGTTTTCATGTAGTACTAGCTTGTGTGGCTTGGTTTTCTCTAAAAAAAAACCTAAAATGGGTCATTCTCGACTGTATGAAATAGGTAGGATTTCCTTGCTACATTGTTGGACGTAAGATATTCTAAGATATAAAGAACCGTGAAGATATGCCCTATCTATTATATCCATGTGTTAGATTTCTTATAAGCCATTTCCTCCCATTTCCTTATGGCAAAGTATAATTCTATTTCTTCAAAAGGGTACCATGTCTTTGTCTTACTTCTAGTCTCTACTTCCCAATATGTACAAGTTTCATAATAATAGGTCAATGATATGACACACCTTTGTGTGTTGGTATCCAAAATTGTTCTCCTTTTCAGTCTGAGCAGCACCATAGGTATGTCATGGAGCTTAAAGACAGATTAGACCATGTTGTATGTCATTGGTAGCCAGGGATATGGTTTAGGTAATTGTACTCGGTTTGTGAAGAAATGGATAGCACTCCAATACGACTTGATCTTGTCCTAGTTGTTTTAGGGTGTGCCTTGCAACCAAGGTAAGAAGACCTATTTTATAACCTTGCAATGGTGAAGGAGATGAATATGTCCTTCTCTTTGCTTGAAATTGTATGATGGAGACCTTGATGAAAACATGATCAACACCCCAGCTCTGAACTCTCACAAGTTGTCACTTCTCAAAAATGGGTATGTTCTCAAAACAAGGCAAATGTTACTACATACATAGGAAATTCTAATTTGTTATGTGCATACTTTTGCAAATGGATTTTGATCTTCTGTGGGTATACAAATGCAAATCAGGGATACTGCATGATAGGATATTTGTTGTTAGATGATTTTTGGTGGCAGATTGACAAGACAAACTGGGATAGATAAGATCTTTGATAGTCTCTACAATACTTGAACAACTATCAGATGAAATTCCTAAAATAATCAGGATGTTCTTTCAACCAGAAGAGGCAAAAATGGAAGCCTAGGTTGCACTCTTCACACAATATTTGAGAACTCACCACAAAATATTGAATTAAAGAACTCAATTAAACACAACAATCCTTTATCAACCCATGCCTAAGGTTTCCCCAAAGGCTTACAAGTAATCTCTGCAGTCAAGGAAGGTAAAGTGATTTTAAATTTGTTTATCTCTTTATCAGATGAGGAATCTTCCGAACATGAGATTGAAAATGCCACTAAACTATCTATAAGAAATGCAGATTCTATGTGATTTCTAAATACTTTCAATGCAAGATTGCAACAAGAACAAAGAAAACTATTTACAGGCATTCAAAAATGATAACAGACCACATATTGCCTAATGAAAACATAAATTTAATTCAAAACTTGTTAGATTCAATAGTAGGGTAGAGTTACATGAACAATCTCAGAGCTGTGTGATGGGTATACACTTGTAACCAACTCACATACATGAATTTCCAACACATGAGACATTAACTTGGTTTTGTAGTGGATTTCTTAGAAAATGAGCTTTCTCTTAGAATTTTCTCATGATTTTCAACTCCCAAGCCTTTACAATTTCTACGAAATGCATTATATACCTCATGCCATATTGGAGCCTTATTTCCCAAGCAAAGAATATGCCATGGGATCAATTATGTTACAATAATTCTTCATGATTCAATGAAAATGACATCAAACACTAAAACATTTGCGGGTTTCGTGTGTGCCCAAAAATATCTAGATAATTATCCATCCTGGAGGCATGCCAAACACCTTTTACTCATCATTTTCACCTTTTTACTTTTTCATATTACCTCTATAACTTTTGATTTTGTCATTTCACATGTTTGCTCAGGCAGGGCAAAATATATTACAAAAACACCTCAAATCAAAGAATTAAGCCATGAAAGTGATGTCAATGATCCTGGAAGGCCAACAGGACACAAAATCACTATAAATTATATGAATTTTGATGCAAAATCATGATTCCAAGCTTCATGGAGCTCCCACAATGTCAAAACAAATGGATACACAAAAACCATCGATCTTATCCATATTTTAATCCTGGCCCTCCACGTGGAAGATGTGGAATAAGAAATAGGCTTGAGTAACCCTTTTAAATTTTTGGATAAGGTCGGACATGTGTCAAAAAATTATTGGAAACAAATTCGGGCTCAATTTTTACTTTTCCACATTTTTTGGAAAAATGGAAAATTTTGATTTTTTTCTCTGCCCCTCCACCTTTGAATTTTAGAGCTAACACATGGCACATGGTGTGTTCCATTGGGATCACGCTTCAATTTTGTGCATTTTGACCCTTTTTGGAAATTTGAAAAATTTCACCTTTTTCCCCACGGGCCCGCACATCCGATTTCTCCCTTGCCACGTGTCGATCTCCTATTCACTAGCGGGTGAACTATTTAAAATTTTTATTTTGAACTCTTTTGTGAAAAAGGGAAAAATCCCATTTTACCTCTGCCGGCCCGCCGACCTACCTTGTCCTCTTCCATGTGTCCATCTTTTATTTACCGAGAATCCGTGGGCTTAATCTTCATTTTTATTCCCTTTAAGCCAAGGGAAAATTCTCAACTTTGTCTCTCAAGGGCCTATGCTTCCAACTTCTCCCCTACCACATGTCCATCCCCTATTTGTTGCGTGGTTTCAGGCTGAAACTTGACTTTAAACCATTCGATGTTTAAAAACTTCAAAATCACCAAAACCTTCACCAAATCCATGACCCACCTAACTCTATTGGACACGTGTCCACCTGTGATTGGCTTGTAGAACCTCGGCCCAAAATTTTCCTTTTATCCATTTTGCCAAAAGGGGGAAAAATTCCCATTTCCCTCCACGGGCCTGCCTACCGACTCTGCCTTGTCGTGCCACCATGTGTCCATCTTTGATTGGAGCGAGGGCAAAACCAATTTTGAAACCTTATAAAATTAGAGGTAGAAACCTCTAAGTCCCCTTGTAGCTCGCACTTCCATTTTGAAACTTTTAGGACACGTGTCCTCTTGCGATTGGCTATGGGGTTTCGGGCCAAAATTTTAATTTTAGAATTTTCACAAAGTAAGGTCTAAAAACTTAAGGAATCCGACCACCCACCATCCCACCTACCAATTCAAAACTTGCCATGTAGTAAAATTTGGAAAAAAAGCGGGTTCCTGGGCCTGAAAATTCACCATTTTCTTGAAAAGGCAAAAAATGAAAAATTAGAGCACCTCCCCACCTTTCCTCGATGAATTAGAAGCTTCCACCTACCCTCTGATATCTCAACCATAATTTGAGGGCTAAAATACACCGGTCTTCTAGTCAAAATGTAAAAAATCCCGGGGATGCCCTAGAATTCAATTTTTTTCGCCAAGGATGGTAGATTTTTTTGATTTTGAATCAACTGAAGGATGATTTTACAACATTTTCGATCTTGGGATTTGATTTTCAAATACAAACAATTATGAATTGATCAAATTCGATTTTTTCACGATCTGGCAAAGGGAAAAACAACATAGCTCATGAAATTTGAAAAACTAGGGCACAAAAAAGGGAAAACTTGGAATATTCCTTCAAATTAGGGAAAAACAACAAGTTTGCGAATATTTTTAAAGCATTCAATTAGAGGGGAAGAATTGCAGACCATTAATTCAAAGGGTAAAATGTTTTTTTCTTTTTGAGAAAATACAGATTTGGAAATTAGGGCAACATGATGCAAGCTCAAAAATGGTACCAACATCAGCTCTTTCTTGGGGATGGGCACTCCTAGTGAGTGCCATAAGGACAAAACATAGACCAAGTGCCAAAATATCCATTGTGTAGAGGATTCAAGAGCCAAAATAACCAAAAACCAGCTGAGAATCTGACAAAAAATGCTACCACACAACAAGGCAAACCACAAACCGACAAAACACCAAAAACAAAGCAAAAACCAAACACTATACACTATACAAGCTGGTGCATACCTAAAATTTGGGGTTAATCCAAAAAATGCTTCGGATGCTGCCATTAACAAGCAATTCCAACAATTCCCCATCTAATTCTTTGAGAAAGAAGGTATGTTCACCAATTATTATATCAATGGCATAAGGGACCATCCATAATGCATCAAATTTTCCATTCTTTCCCTTGTATTCATGCCTACTATCCCACAACAAAACGAGATCAGCAACATTGAAGGCTCTAGAGTGACCTTCTTGTCAAACATTCTCTTCAATTTTTCCTAAATATGACATGCCTTTGATGGGATGCTCTTCTCTCCTTATCAAGCTCAATAATCTGATTGGTCCTTGATTCATATGGACCAAGCTTCTGATCTTCTAACTATTGGGAAAACTGAAATGAAGATAATTACAGTCTGCAAGAGCGATAAAGCTCCAGTTCCATACACCAATTCAAATTGGATTTTACCAATAGCTCTTTTAGGGTTATCCTATCATCCCAAACTACAAATTTCAATTGTTCACCCCATTTCTTCTTGTTTTTCTCCAAGGTTCTTCTAATGATCTTCAACAAATTCTTATTACTGGACTCATCTTGTCCATTCCCTTGGGGATTATAGTTTGAAGAATAAGTCGATTGATTCCATATTCATTGCACATTGTCATTAAAGGTTTGTCTATAAAGCACATGGCATTATCAGCTACAATCTTGACTGGGACTCCAAATCTGCATATGATTTGATTCAACAAGAAGTCCATAGCTATTTGGTGTGTTGATTTCTTGGTGGGGATTGCCTCTACCCACTTTGTAAAATAATCGGTGGGCATGAAGGATCCACTTATGGCTAGTACTTTAGAAGGATTCAAAATCTCACCAATGAAGTCCATCCCCCATTGCTTGAAAGGAGCTTGAATTGATATAGGCTACAAAGGAAGGGGAGCATGAAGCTTTCAATCTTCCGTAGAAATGTTGGCAACTATCACATTTTATAACCACTAGGTTACATCTTTGAAGAGATTACCACCAATAACTAGGTCTCAAAATCTTATGTGTTGTTACTCTTCCAACAAAGTTTCCTCCACAAACTCCCCATGGAAATCAGCAACTATCTTGGGAGCTTCATCTTGATTATGCATTTCAAGAGGACACCTTCAGGTTATTCCAAGCCATCCCAAGGTCTATGATGATGTATTTTTTGAGAAGCCAATGTGAGGGCTCATTTCTGATTTTTATTTAAATGATCAGACAACAAAGGTGCCTGAGGTAGAATATTATATCCTTGTACCACTCAAAACCTACCAATTTCCCAAGAACATATGCCCTTTCTTCTTCTAGCTGATTCACTTCCATATTCTGCAAGTTTCTCTCAGCCATGAGCTTAGCAAGACCCAAACCTCTTACTAGCTTTGTGGTTTGGATGTCCATATCATACTCCTATAGTTTGTTCACCCATCGAAATCTTTTACTTGACATCTCCATCTTTGATAAGATGTCTTTAACCATGGTGTGGGGAACATAAGCAACAACTTTTGAACTCAATATATAAGGCCTGAAAACTTTTGTTGCTTTCACCAAGGAAAATGCTTGTTTCTCCATGATTTTATACTTTAGCTCAGGTGTTTGTAAAGCCTTACTAAAGAAGGCAATAGGCCTTTCAGATGCATCTTCATCCTTTTGGAAAAAAATAGATGCAATAGTATTTTAAGAAGCAAAGGAGAAGATTTGGAAAGGATTTTTGTAATTCAGAGCTGCCAAGACAGGTGCATGTTTGAGTGCCTCTTTGATTCCTTCAAAATATTGAATGGCATCCTCCTCCCACCTGATAACTTGGTCCTTCTTTAGAATGCTTGTGATTGGAAGAGTCAACTCAGCAAAGTTGGAAACAAACCTTCTAATAAAATTAATTTGACCAAAGAAAGATTGGATGATTTTCTTGGTTCTTGGGATAGGTACTTTGCTGATTGATTCCACTCTCTTAGGTTCTATCATAACACCATATTTTGACACAATGTGAACAAGAAGATTGGCCTTTTGCATGACAAAATGACACTTATTTGGATTAATATAAATTCCATACTCTCTACATCTAATCAGCATCTTCACCAAGTGCTGCAAATGATCACCTCTCTGCCTTGAAAACATAGTCACATCATCTTGGTAAACTGCAATGAACTCATTGATGTAACCAGCAAAAGCAACATCCATTGCTCTTTGAAAATTGGCACCAGTATTCATCAAACCAAAGGGAATCCTAACAAAAACATATCTTCCCCAAGGAGTAGTGAATGCTTTCTTAAGTCTTTCTGATTCTTTGAAAACCACTTGATTATATCCGAAGAAACCATCCAATGTAGAAAGAAATTCAGACCTGTCACAAGCTGCAACATATTTTTCATATTTGTGCAAGGGATAGTTGTCCTTCATGGATGCTTTGTTTAGATTTTTAAAATCCACACAAAGTCTAATGTCTCCATTCTTTTTTCTGACTAGCACAAGGTTTGCAACCCAAGATGAATATCTAGTGGGCTGAATAATACATCCATCTTTCAAATTCTTTAACACCTCTTACATTTTCATGGAGAGAAGTGGATTAATTAGCCTTTTACTCTATCTCGAATAGTTTGGAATTTGTTTCAGAGGATCTCATGCTGAAATAAATCTTCTCTATATGCTTTAAACTCTGAATATGACCATATAAGACAAGTCCCGATATTTCTTTAATAATTGAACATAAAACTATTTCTCCTCTTTGTTTAGACTACTTTGCCCAACCAAACTTTTCTTGGTTTTTCCTTTGTTCCCAAGTCATGCTCTTCCACATCCCTGAGGAAAATATGTTTCTATTTATGATGCAATCAACATTGTTAAAACTTGAATCAAGTGCAATGAAGACCTCTAGGAATGGTGTTTGTTTTCAATTGGATGATATATTTTCCAAACAAATTCTCTCTTCCTTCAGTCATACACACCATTGGTTCCCAATCAATATGCTGATCTACAAACTCACCTTGATTTTCAAGAACCTTTGCACTTGATAATCATCATCAAACACTTGTCAATGCTTGATGTTGTCAAGGACAGCTGGCCTAGTCAACACTTCAACATTGTACTCACAATAAGGTGAAATGGTGCAAACTCCAAATCTTGACCCCAACACTGCCAACTTGTCAGTAGCAGCATTCAAACTTCTATCATGGTGCATAATATTGAAGGAATCAAACATCTCAACTAGATCCCAAACTGCATGCTTATACTACTTCATCCACTGATTTTTTGTAGCATACAGTTTTCTTATTTGTTTGACAACTAGATTTGAATCTCCCTTTTCAATGATGTCCTTGACACCATATTTCCATGTAATTCTCAGACCCAAAAACAAGGCTTCATACTCAGCAATGTTGTTAGTACATTCAAAATCAAGCTTGAAGGAAAAATAAATTCTTCCAAGATAGGAGAAATCAGAATTACACCAGCACTATTTCCAAATTTGGAGCAAGCTCCATCAAATAGCAAGGTCCAAGGAGAATATACCTGTTCAAGGTACTTTGAATGATCCATTTTGTGTTCTTTTCCATCGGAAAAACCAATGAAATTATCAACATCAACATCAGAAAACAACACCTCATAGGAAGCATTATTTGGATCATCAATTAGATGTAACATTTTCTTTTCTCCATAGAGCTTGACAAGGTTGCCCTCAATGGGAATTGTGGAAAAATACATATCCATTTGGACACTCCCTCCAACACTTTTAATCCACTTTCTTGATAAAAACATACCCCATTGGGCAGGTAATAAAAAATTACAACATGAAGTTTCAAATTCTTACCCGGATAAGGTGCAAGTTGCACTACCAAACCCTTCACACAACCAACCACTAGAACTTCCCTTGAATCCATTGTAGTACACTTCCCATAGGCAGGTGTCACTTTAATATCCAACTCATTCAGTACTTCTAGAATCATGACATTACATGATGCACGAGAATCAAACATACAATTGTGAAGTAGCCTATCTTTTATGAGAAATTTTTAAAGAATGGATCAACATTCAATTGGGAATCAACCAATGATGCCCCAAATATACCTCAGGTATATCTCTAAGATCTTATATTGCTGGGGGTGTTTCAATATCAAAAATGATTTGAGGTGTATTTTTAAGAATATTTACATTTCTTCCTAGAGTAACCTTCTCTTTCAATCCCAAGTACTCAAATGCTCTCTTCTTATGTTTAGGAATTCTAAACAACTAAATGATTGAAACACTCACTTTAATTTGGCTCAATACTTGGGCTATGTCATAGGGGACACTCTTTGATAAAACAACATTGGAAGGGAGACAAAATATTCATCGGATAGCGATAGATTCTTGGCTTTGGCATGACAAGGACTATAATTTTTGCATGGGACAACAAAATTCTTGGCAAGTGTTTCTTCATAGGAAATTCTTTTGGAATGCTTGTGAGCAAGGGTATTTTAGGTTTGGCTTGAGGCCCAACTCCTTTAAAATCTTTGCTTCTAGTGTTATAGTCTTTCTCTTGAGCTACAACAACATTCATCAACAGCTTGTCTATCTTCCTCGAAGGGATATAACCATCATACTTCTTAATCATCAACTCTCTTAGGTATTCAAAGTCATTGTTAGGAATTTCAAAAGCTTTCACTACATCAAATTCAAGAGCATGAGGAATAAATACTTGTACCCGTTTGATGTAATCCCAAAATTTTGCAATAGCAGTCCTAGCACTTATTACTTCAAAGTAGATGTTGCTCCTCCTTATGAGCTTCAAGAACAACCCATCATGAAAATATCATCATCAGGACCATACTCATTATAATCCTCACCAACTGGCTTGTCCACTTCACATGGAGGATGAGGAAGAAAACATCTATCACACCAATCCATATCAGCAACTTCATCAATAGTAGCAACCCTGTAGTTAGGGGTCAGAACTAATGTTCCTTCATGTGCTTGAGGATTTCTATTTGCTAACCTTAACTGGCCCTTTACCTTTGTCATTAAACCTCTACTCATTCCTATGGTGATTGTTTAAATATATCTTGTGCTTGCTGCCTAGGCTAACCTTGAAGTCTGCCCATTCTCTTCTCGACTCTTTCCAACTTGTATGATATTTCTTTGACAGCCCCTACCAAAGTTTTCACAACCTCTTCTAAATCAGCACCTTTGCTAGCTTGAGGTTTTTTAGGGTTTATCAATTTTACACCATCTCTCTTGAGAGGTTTCCCAACAACCTTGATATTGTTTTCAATTTGAAGTGCCATGGTGAAAGCTTGTCTTAGATTGGTTGGGTTCTTGTCTCTTAGGTAATAGGATGCCTTCTTATCAAATGCATCTACATATTTGATTAAAAAAGATTCATCACAAGGCCTCAAACCAATAGGAAACCTTCTCAAAGTTTTGTTAAACCTTGTGTTGAAGTCATGGATTGATTCATTAGGGTTCTTCTTGATATTCTCAAACTCGATGATAAAAGAAATATAGACCTCTTGTCACCATATTGCAACCTAAATGCATTTTTTATTTCAGTCCATGAATCAATAGAATTATCAAGTAGAGCCTTGTACCAATCCCTAACATCCTCTTCTAGTGTATGAATAAACAATTTGACATACACATCCTCAAACTCTATCTCAAAATATTCCATCATATTATCGAAGAGTTTGAGATCTTGATCTCTTCGATCAGTAGCATTGTTACCTTGAAAATTTGGTAACCTATTTCTCACATCTTGTGGGACAGCATTTGGGTAACCATCCATTCATCTAAAATTTATAGGACCAAAGGTATTAACAACAAAATGGAGGTCTAGGCTGAGCCATATTGTTTTGTGGGGGTGATCTTAGAGGTGAAACAAGATGATGAGGAGTGAGAGGTCTTTGGGGAATGGGAATGAAAACTTCAAGATAGATCTCTCTTAAGGGCTCTCCTTCTTGATGATCTCTAAAAATTTAGGAAATTTAGGAGCAGATTTAGGAACAAGCATTTCAAATGCACAAGAAGGTCCCTCACGCTGATGGAGATTTCAAATCGAAATAGGCTTGTCTAAATCGGATCCACTTGAAGAAGAATTGTAGTCCTCAATAACAAGCCGCTCACTTTCAATCTAGTCTCCAACAACCTTCCACACCTTTCCCCCTATAGCTCGAAGTTTTTGAATCTATAAACAACTTCTTAGCAAAGTCCTTGATGAAGAGAGATCTTCTTCCTTCTAGTTTTGTAGATTTGAGCAACAAATTATAAATGTGAAAAAGGTAAGACAATTGGTATTTTCAAGATCAAATCAGCATGGAGTCGCCACTACGGAATTTCACTGTGCTATTTGTGCAAGAATGCTCTAAAATAATTCTTTCAAATGTTTTCTAGCACTCAAAACTTTGCAAAGCCTTATAAACCAGAACTTCTTCTTCTTAAATCAATCAATCACAATGCTGATAAAAGTATATGAACCGCTAGTAAATTAAAAAAGGCTGATAGTTGTTGAAACTTTTGCTTAAAAATTATAGATATGAAACATAGAATGATATTTTAACAATGTAGCAGCTCAAAAAACTTGAATACACAAATGCTCAAACTCTTCAAACACTCCACAAACACCAAGAAATTCCAAGAATTCCCAAATGGCTGCACCACTTTGTTGGTATCCAAATTTGTTCTAATTTTCAGTCAGGCAACACCATAGATATGTCATGGAGCTTAAAGAAAGATTATACCATGTTGTATGTCGTTGTATCTAGGGATATGGTTTAGGCGAGCACTGTGTTTGTGGAGAAATGGATAAAGCACTCGATAGGACTTGATCTTTTCCTAGCTATTTTAGGTTGTGCCTTTATGACCAAGGTAAAAGGACCTATTTTTAACCTTATGCAATGGTGAATGAGATGAATATTTCCTTCTCTTTACTTGAAATTCTATGATGGAGACCTTGATGAAAAAATGATCAACACCCCAGATCTTAACTCTCACAAGTTCTCACTTCTCAAAACATGGGTATGTTCTCAAAACAAGGAAAAGATTACTAGAGACATAGAAATCCTTCGATCTGCTATGCATACTTTGCAAATGGATTTTGATATTTTTGGGTATACAAATGCAAATCGGGGATAGTACATGATAGGATATTTGTTTTTAGATGATTTTATTGTGGTGGATTGATGAAGACAAAACTCGGGATAGATCGGATCTTTGATAATCTCTACAATACTTAAACAACTATTAGATGAAATGCCTAAAATAATCGGATGTTATTTCAACTAGAAGAGGCACAAATGGAAGCCCAAGTTGCACTCTTCACACACGATCTTTGAGAACTCACCACAAAATCTTGAAGTAAAGAAATCAATTAAAGACAAAAACCTTGATCAAACCATGCCTAATGTGCCCCCAAAGGCTTATAAGCAATCTCTGCAAATCGAGGAAGGTAAAGTGATTTTAAGTTTGTTTATCTCCTTATCGGATGAAGTCTCTTCGAACATGAGATTGTAAATGCCACTAAACTATCAACAAGAAATGGAGATTTTGTGTGATTTCTAAAGACTTTCAATGAAAGATTGCAACAAGAATAAAGAAAACTATTTATAGGCATTCAAAATGATAACAAACACCATATTGTCTAAAGATAACATAGATTTAATTCAAAACTTGTTAGATTCAAAGTAGGGGGAGAGTTACATGAATAATCTTAGAGCCAGTGTGATGGCTATACACTTGTAAACAACTCACATACATGAATTTCCAACACATGAGACATTAACCTGGTTACGTGGTGGATTTCTCGGAAAATGAGCTTTCTCTCGAGAGTTTGCTTATGATTTTCAACTCCCAACCCTTTACAATTTCTCCAAAATGCATTATATACCTCATGCCATATTGGATCCTTCTTTCCCAAGCAAAGAATATGCCATGGGATTAATTCTATTATAACAATTCTTAATGATTAAATGAAAATGACATCAAACAAAAAACATTTGTAGGTTGCACGTGTGTGCCCAAAAAGATTAAATCATTACAAATATATGGATCATTATTGAGGCATTTTTCTCATCATTGAGGCATGAAAACACCTTTTACTCATCATTTTCTCCTTTACTACTTTTTCATATTAGCTCTATAACTTTTAATTTTGTCATTTCACATGTTTGCTCTCGGGAGGGGGCAAAAATATATTACAAAAACACCTCAAATCAAAAATTACGCTATGAAAGTGATGCCAATGATCCTGAAGGCAAAGAGGACACAAAATCACTATAAATTTGATGGATTTTGATGCAAAATCATGATTCCAAGCTTCCCGGAGCTCCACACGACTGGTCCAAAACAAATGATGCGTAACAACCATCGATCTTATCCATATTTTAATCTTGGCCCTCCACGTGGAAGATGTGGAATTAGAAATATGATTGAGTTACCCTTTAAGATTTTTTCATAAGGTCTTTGACACGAGTCAAAAATGATTGGAAAAAATTCGCTCATTTTTTACTTTTCCACATTTTTTGGAAAATGGAAAATTTTGACTTTTTCTCCACCCCACCTTTGAATTTTTGAGCTAACACATGGCACATGGTGGATCCCATTGGGATCGAGCTTCACCCTTTGCATTTTGACCCTTTTTGAAATTGGGAAAAATTTCACCTTTTTGCCCCACTGTGCCCGCACCTTTGATTTCTCCTTCCCACATGCCCATCTCTATTTGTTGGCGGGCCAGCTTTAAAATTTTTATTTTGAACTCTTTTGTGAAAAAGGGAAAAATTCCCTTTTACCTCCACTCGGTCCGCTAACTCCGCTCCTTGTCCTCTGCCACGCGTCCATCTTTCATTTTCGAAGGACCCATGAGCTTAATCTTCATTTTTACTCCCTTTAAACCAAGGGAAAATTCTCAACTTTGTCTCTCATGGGGCCGTCGCCTCTAAATTCTCCTCTGCCATGTGTCTATCCCATATTCGCTGTGGGGTTTTGGACCGAAACTTGACTTTAAACTATTCAAGTTTAAAAACTTCAAAATCACTAAAACCTCCGCGCCTCACCCACCGACTTTGCGCCGAATTTGTTTGAAATGTGTCCACCTATTATTGGCTCACGGAAACCCTTCCCAAAATTTTCCTTTTATCCATTTTGCTACAAAAAGGGGAAAATTCCCATTTCCCCTCAGCGGGACCTACGACCCACTTTGCCCTATCATGCCACCACGTGTCCATCACTCAGATTGGAGTGTGGGCAAAAACAAATTTTGAAACCTTACAAAATTAGAGCTAAAAACTCTAAGTCTCTCGCCTCTGCACTTCCATTTTGAAACTTTTAGGACACGTGTCCTCTTGCGATTCTGGTCAGTAGGGTTTTAGGCCAAAATTTGAATTTTAGAATTTTCACAAAGTAAGGTCTAAAACCTTAAGGGAATCCGACCACCCACCATCCCGCACCGCGAATCAAAATATGCCATGTAGGAAAATTTGGAAAACGAGTCCTTGGGCTTGAAAAATGCCCCCATTTTCTTGAAAAGATGAAAATGAAAATTAGAGTGTTTCCCACCTTTCCTCGCGTTGAATTAGAAGCCACCACCTACCCTCTCGATATCTTTTAGCCATAATTTGATGGCTAAAATGCACCCATCTTCCAAATCAAATGCGTAAAAATCCAGGGGATGCCCTAGAATTCAATTTTTCACCAAGGATGGCAAATTTTTTTAGATTTTGAATCAACTAAGGATGATTTTACAACATTTTCAACCTTGGGATTGGATTTTCAAATACAAACAAGTATGAATTGGTCAAATTTGATTTTTCACAGTCCGTGAAAAAGGAAAAATGACATAGTCCGTGAAAATGGAAAAACTATGGCACAAAAGAGGGAAACTTGAATATTCCTTCGTGATTAGGAAAAACAACAAGTTTGCATGCATTTTTAAAGAATTGAACTTAGGAGGGGAATATTTTCAAATGATTAATTCAAAGGGTAAAACGTTTTTTGTTTTCCCTTTTTGAGCAAATACAAATTTGGAAATTAGGGCAACATGATCTGAAGCTCAAAATGGTACTGAACATAGATACATGATGGTATGCATCTGGATATGATAATTACATATCATATATTACATAGC